>VWYI01048802.1:7420-23045 GCA_013399455.1 Anthoscopus minutus | reverse complement strand
TGACTCAAATAAATCTTATAGGTGTATGTGTACTGAGACTTTTTACAGTGTTACACTTCACCAAATATGAGGAATCAACACAGAAATAGGAAAGGCACATTTCAAATAGCACAATACATCAGATTTTAATTATTAGTTGAAAATATACCTACAGAACTAAGCCTCTATCAGACAAGAGGCTTTAGACGTGATGAAAAAAGCAACACATTAATTCCAGCCCAGTTCTGTTTTGAGTAATACAGTGTCTCCTTCTCCAAGCTTGTTTCAGTGAAAACATCCAATGGCTGTTTTCAGCAGGAAGTTTGGTACAGGAATAAGCAACCGAAAACAATATCAAAAATTGTGCTCAGCTTTTGAAGCGACAAACCTCCCTCTATCTATAATGACACAGAGTGGTATGAAAGACCTAGACCACTTGAAAGTATTTGTTTCAAAAGAAAGGGCAGCTCATTTCTCCCTGTTCTGATGGAGCATTTCCACTCCCTGGCCCCTGTTATGACAGGTCACTTTCAGCTTTCTGAATGTAGGGCATGAACATGCAGAGAGCAACGTCTAGGAACATTCTTAGCCAGAGTCAAACTCCACTGTAAATCAGCTTTGTCGAGGACTGTCAGTTTTCTGGGTAAGAAATTACTATCAAATAGTGAATCACATGTGTTTAAGATCATCAAACATTTTCTGTGAAGCTAAACCACCTAGGTCTCCTTAGAAGTCAAAGATATTTCTAAACATGTAGGTTATGAGCTGAGTCAACAGAAGCTGGAGAAAAGCAAATTAAAGAAGTCATGTATTGCATTTCTGTGTTATCTGAATGATTTCACTGCTTAAAAAGCTGCTTATCTTGGTAAAGCTACTTTCAAGACACTATTTCAAGAAAAAAAATGAGGTAAACATGTTACAGCCAGCATAGGTAAGACAGAGGATTATTGTACATTGGGTGTGAAATGGTAAACAACAAAGAAGAAATAAAAAAGTTGGTGTTGGTTCCTATGAGAGTGGGAAGCAATAAGCTGCTTCTTGGAAAAAACAGAACTGTGAAGATCAAAGAGTGCATCTAGGGAAGCTATTTGCTCTTCTGACAATCATGCAATTGAATGTGTTGAAAACGGTTATATTCTGTCCTAATTACAGAAGTGACCCAATGAACCCAACACTTTGGGACTTCTTAGTTAGCACCCTATGATTTCACTTTTTCACCAAAAGTAGGCTGATGAATTTGTGTAACAGTTTCTAATATTGAGAGTTAAAGCCATATAGAAACTGAAATTCCACAGATTTAGTCAACAATGACAAAAGTCAAGCTGCAGGGTGTGAATACAGACATAACTTTTTGACGCAGCACAAGCTTTCAGAGCACATTCTGCATGGACAGCCACTCTGGTATGTGAATTTAATTGTAAGTGAAAGGTGTTGAATTGAAATGTCTGGGCTGCTAAATAAAAATGTGTACAGCACAGCATTGGCAGTACCTGCCTCTTCATGTGGTCCTGCTAATACATTGCAGCTTTGATCTGGCAAACGTATCTTGAAAGCACTCTCCATGGGCTAGGAGAGGAAAAATTCCAAACACTTCTTGCCCCAGCTGTAGGTTCTTACCACGTACATTGTAGCTCAAGAATTCTGACCTATGAAGAAGCAAAAGCTTCATGACTTCAACTAGCAATGAATTGTACAGGGGCAGAATGGAAGCCCCTGGAAGAATTGATCAGTATCAATGGAAGAATTGATCAGTATCAATTACATACAAAAGTCTAATATTAGGAACAGGAGGAAAGGCCAATTAAAAACAACCACAAGAAGACTGTTGGAGGACACAGTTAATGGGGGTCAGCCTTCCTCAACCCGCCAACTATAAACTACAAATATGAAATAAGCAGAAAAGAGAAAAGAGCCAGGAGTAATTTGCGGGCCAGAGACTACGATGTGTGCTCAGGGTCCTATTATGTTCACTGTACAGTTTTATTATGGGATGGCTCTGCAGGCTCCCTTTGCTTCATAGGCTGGAGGCTCCATCATCAGCATCAAGGACCTGTGTACAAGCACTGGTCTCCTGCTGCTCCCAAGCCAGACCTACGTGTAAACTGTCCCCAGCTCAGAGAGGCTTAACTGCTCCCACTGAACCTCAGGTGACAGGAACAACACTGGTAACCACTATTAAGAAGAAAGTCAGCTCAGTACAAGTATCAGGAGAACCTTTGCATGAATGTATCATTTGTCCTGTTATTTTTGTAGAAACATTTGCACCTAACCTAAGCATCAAAGCAAAGATCTTTCATCACAAAATTGTTTTCAAACTTACACTGACAAAGCTGTGAGTGACAACTGTAACACATATATTATAACAAGACTTTTCTGATATTTCAAACGTATTTAAAACTGAAGAATCTCTTGTAGCATATTAATATGAAAAAAGGTTTTCAAGCAGAAGATAGCTGTCAAAGATCAAAGGTAGCATCTTTGTTAAAAACAAGACTTTAGTTTGCCAGTTATCCTCATAAAGCTTCCTAGTAAGGTAACTTTCAATTTGATTGTTTACTAGGGTAAAAAGACACAGCATGACTGTATTTCAACAGCATCTCTGACAATTACTGCTGTCTTGACAACAGCCATTAATTAAAAAATAACTATACAGAACTCACTAGGAGCTTTTTTTTGGAACTGCTTTTTAAAAGCTTTGCTCAGAATGGTGTGTGCTTTAGAACCATGAATTGCAAAAGAGCAAAAAACATAATTTTGTTTAGAGGAAGTTCCTGTATATCTATGTAAAATACAAGCTAATGAGATGTTTTATAATCTAAACGTATCTTGAACAGCTCTTAAAAAATTTCAGTTTAGGACTGAAATTCTCTGAATGTAGCACAGACAACATGATATTAACCCAGAATGCAAATCTTGTGGATGAAAAACATTTTAGAGAAAAGATCCTTGGAATACTATGTAGAATGGGAAAAGAGCTGTGTAGCAACTGCCAATGTGAGTATCTTATTTAAAAAACCCCAAAACAGAAGGTGATTTTAACTTTCAACTTGAGGAGAGGGCTAAGGAAGCTTAGTAAAGCTTTCCCTCTTGCTAATCCCTTTCTGGGAGTTGAACTTTGATGATTTCATAGTCCAACTTCCATGCATTGAGATGGGACATCTTCAACTAGAGCAGATTGCTCAGAGCCTTGTCCAATCTGTCCTTAAGCGTTGCCACGGATGGGGCATCTACACTCTCTCTGGGAAACCTGTGTTGGTGTTTCTACCCTTTCTTAAAAAATGGGTGCAATGTTTCCTTTTTTACAGTCACTGGGTACTCCATGTGACTGCCATGACTTTTCAAACATGGAGAGTGGCTTGGTGACTATATCAGCCAATTCACTCAGGTCCTGGGATGCATCTTGCCAGGTCACCCAGACTTAGATGTGTTTAGATTCCTCAGGTGGTTACTGTGTTCCTAGAGTGGGAGGAACTCTGCTACCTTCAGTCCCTGCCTTAAGGCCCACCAATTTGAGAGGTTGAGAAGACACTTACAGTGAAGACTGAGGCAAAAATATTGTTGAGTATCTCAGCCTTTTCTTCTCATCTGTTGAGACCAGTTTACCAGTCATGTTCACCACAAGCAATATGTTTTTCTTTTCTGGCTGAAATACCTACAGAAGTTCTTCTTTTTCATTACCTTGCTGATTTCAGCTCCAGCTTTGCCTTGGCCTTCCTGACCCCATCACTACACAACTGGGCAACATTCCAATATTCTTCCCAGGATACATGTTCTTCCTTTCACTGCTTCTGCATTTCCCTGTTGTTCTTCAGGTTGACCAGCATGTCTTCACTCAACTATTCTGTTCTCTTGCCTTACCTTCCTGACTTCTTACACATTCAATTTAAAAATTAATTTAAAAAAAAACAAGCAATCTAGGATCATTTGTGAAAATCGCAATACAGAAAGGTGTTATCTGAGAGAAGGGCATTTTTAAGGACAGCAGCTCAGGAAGACACACAGGCATGCTGCATTCCACAAAGAATTTCATCACCATAGGAAATGAAATCCCATTACTGAAACAATTTCCTTTTTGTTTTGCATTTTAGAAGATACTGAAAGACTGACTGGCTGCTTATCAGGGAATATATTCAGTACTTTTAAAAAGGGGGGCAAATCTCATTGATATGCTTGAAGCTGCCAGTTAACACATTTGAGTTTTAAAGACTGTGACAACCACCAGTCAGCAGTCTGTTCACTGCTTTTTCCCCACAGAGCATACTTCTCCATTACTGAGGCAAAGAACAACCAAGAAAATTTGGCACACACTCACAATATTTATAATTAATATACACACATGACTCAAGAATGAGAAAATGCTTTACTTGGTGCTTAAATAGATACATACGAAGAAAAACTCCAAGAGTGGAACCTCTTGGGTGATACTTGACAAAAAATTACTTAGGGCGGGTTGCGTGTCTGTATTTAAGTATATTACAGGGGATGGGCAGAAAAATTTATGGCAATTTTTACTATTTTTATACTAGGAGCTAGTTTATGCATATGACTGGTTTTCTTGTTTATATATGGAAAACTTAACTCTGCATATGTTAAGATTTTGGGAGCATTGGTCACTCTGGTAACACTACTGCATTTTATTATTGGATTAAGTAGACTTGAGCATTTAAATCAGAGATTAATAAGCTGATTTTTTTGTACTTTGCTCAGTTACTTTTGTTTTTTAATAAAACATTATCTGCATTTTTCAGCTTAACTGCAGATTCAACAAGCCCTAAGACACACTCACCAAAAAATAACTGATTAAGCAAATGAAATGCCCTTCACAAGGAATTCTCAAACAAATACTATCAGATTTCAAATGGATTGTACATCTACCAAGTAATACCCAATTGTTCTGTGGCTTTTTTGTCTTCCTTTTAACAATGAGATATAAAACAAGTTGTTTTGAACAAGTGAGGAATAAAAGATTTGCAAACTTTTTTCAACATAAAACTTTGACCTGTTGACTTTGTCTACCTTCAAGATAAAGAAATTTCCAACAGAATTTTGAAAGATTGTTTATTTTTACAGACCGAATACATTCACTTGTGAAGTTTGCCAGGGTTCCTTACCTGATTTAACAAAGAAAAACTTCTAATCCATAACTATCCTTGCGTACACTTTTTATGCATCACTCCTACTTATTCTATACTCAGTAGAAAGCTATCTTACTCTTCAAATACTATAAACTGCAGAAGATCCCATTCTTCATTTCCAGAGATTTTAAATCAAGGGAAGTACAGTTAAATTCTGGCTTGTCTTCCCTTTCCATGATTTTTTTCTATTTGTTCCTTCAGTTTCTAATGAACCAAAAAATAAGACAGAAGAGATGGAAAGGAGAAGGAAAACAATACACAAGTTCCTTGCACTTGACTAACCAAATACATCATATCTTTCTTTTCTCCAGTGACTTGTAGAAATGTTAATTCTTTCAACAGAAAGGATTAAAGTTTTAAAAAAAGTATTAAAGTAGGATTTGAAAAGCAGAGGATATTCCCCCTAGAGTACTACAATTTTGTGAAAGGTCAAAATTCAGGGTGTGTCTTTACTCATTTATTGCTTAAACATATTTTGTGTAACTAATATATCCAGTGGCAGAAGTTAAATTTAAACTGATGTTGTACATCATATAGTATAAAGTTTGGAAAAATTACTCCACTACTCAAGGGAAAAAAATGTTTAAGTGTGTCAGACATAGATTTCTTCTAAAATCAACAGCTCTTTAGTAGCTCCAAGGTCACTGGCAGAGACACTTACCATGATGAAGACAACATATTCCATAGCTTTCTTTACATTTTTGCTCTCCAGAATCCTTTTATATGCTTTGAAAGAATCAATGCCTCTAGTCAAAAATCACAGTATTGAAAATGAATGTTATCACAAAGATAGCATTTTGTAAGACCATTTGTATAAAAATACAAATATTCTATTTCTAGTTTTATTTTTAAAAGCTTCCGAGAAAAGTTTAAAAGGTTGTGAGTGTGTATTTGCACATGAAAATACCTTTTTATAATCTAGATGAAGGCACTAAGTACATTCAGTACCTTTGAAGGACAGGATCTGATGAGATTTAACTGGACAACAAAAGGACATCTAAGGAAGTTAAAAGGTGACAAACATAAAGGAATGCAGATGTGACAGTAAAAAAAGTTACTTTTTCCAAATTAAGCATATGAAAATTTAATGTAGGAAACTTAAAATGACAGCAATATCCTGGGCACCTCATTCTATCTGATAAATGAGGAAAAATTATAAAGCAAAAAAAAAAGAGAGTGTTGAAACAAAATGCAACTTTGAATCTTGGACAAATAAGTTTGAAAGAATGAAAATTCTTTCAAATCCACTACAAAACTAACAGTGTAGCTACAGGTAGAGTCTTTAGCAATGCTATCTGTCAAAATTTATCACAGAATTAGAATAGGACCAAAAAATTCCAAGTATTACAAGCTAAGACTTCTCCAGTCCGGACTGACTAGTCCAGCTCTAGATACCAGCACGGATACTACACTAGGCTTATGTACAAGATAAACAGTGGTCAATGTAGAACCATTGTAGTGATGAACAAATTCTTTAACCTCTTCTAATATCATAACAGTTTAACAATTTGGATGGACAGGAAGAAATATGAACTCTTATCCTTAAATCAAAGCATGTGGTGATCAGATAGCAGCAGTGGTAATGGCACCAGTTCAGATCATAAGCTGAAAAAAGGATGGCTGTAACTGATAACTGCCTGTGAAAGTCTTTTGAGATGTCAGCCAACAGGCCAGTTGTTAACACACTGAAGTATATTTTATGGACAAAGACATTTTAAGCTGCTGTCCTCTATAAGTCACAGAGCCTTTTAAAATCAAATCCATAGCTCTTTTAAGTAAGAATTATCTTTTTGTATTACTGTAGACAAAGCTCCATAGAGGAAGTTTGTAGGTAAAATTCCAGGGAGTAAGGCTTGGATCTCACCAAATTGTTTGGTGAAAAAAGTATTCTACAGGAAGACAGTGAGATTACATGCTAATGTCTCACACTGAATGGATTTTGTCTTTGAATGTACCAAGCAGTTAAGACAACAACTACCAGTAAACTACCAGTAATAGACTTAGCACTGTTAAGAACTGTATAACTTAAATGAAGTAAAGCAGATGCAGTTCTGATCTGGAATGCACAACATTCCAGACATGCATCTATAGCTGTGCTTACCACACAAAACCTTAGTCTGTTTACAACTGGGAGGCAGAGGGGTCATCTAGTGAAGGCTATTAAGTCTTCATTCAGACAAACAGCTCTGCTAGGGTTTATTCCAATTCTAAAAAACTCCAGACAACACATATTAGTGACCAGGCTTATTTGTAGAATTAGATATTTTTCACAATGGTGCCAAAGAACATGTACATACACATTTATAACATATGAGCATGAACAGCACTGAAGGCATGTACTGATACAGGTGCTCTAAGTCAAAATTGCAAGGAGATTCCATAATACTGAACTACATAAAATAGCAAAAAAGCTGGTAAAAAAGTATGCACGGAAAAAGGGCTTTCACATTTTATTACCTATTATGTATGTAAATTTAACTTAGAGTGCTCCTCAAAAGTATACTACATTTGTAAATATCAAATGCTAAATTTTATATATGAAGCAATTATGTGGCTGTCAGGAAATGGTGAACACAGAAACAGTGTACAAGCACAGTTGTCTTTCAATGTTGTACAAAGCTTCCTGAGAATACTGGCTGTGTATCTGCAGACAACAACACTAGAATGCTGGAATAGAATTTACCAGTGCTCGCATGGAGTCTGCCCTGAAATCCTGGTCAAACTTAGAACATGCATATTGATTATATTCACAAGTTGACACTTTCACTACCTGTTCCTCTTTTGTCGGCTAGAATAAAAGGAGTTACTTATTTCATGCCTTTTTGAATCATAGCCATCTAGTTTTTTTCCAGACATCTACTTCATTTCCTAAACACTTGGAGCTCTTCATTAAGAAATTCCAAGGGTCCTGGATAGTGTATTTTGTGGTTTAAGCCTGTCAAGCTGCAGTGACACAAAAAGCATCAGTCTATAGAAACATTATTATTGTCAATTCTGGTTTGGCATGTATGCTGATCCCATTTACTTTTCACAGCAAAACCTCCACAGAGAAAAGGATAGATATGACAAAAAAAAAGGTCAGAGAGAGTTTAAATATACCAGAATAGGAGAGAGACTGATATAAAATATGGCATTTCTAAGAGAGATACTGCAGTTTAACAGCATGAAGCATTTCTTATTGAATAATTCAAGAGAGTCTTATTCACAACACTAAACCTAAGTGCTAATTAGCCACAGCAACACCCTTTCAACAAAAATATAAAATAAGATCTAATTAATGACCATTTCTAGTGGCAAAAGATGAAGTTCCCTAATTTATCTGTGAAAAAACAACACTAGAAGAGAAATAAAATGAAAGGAGAGCTTTAATACAAAAAAGCATTTCAAAGGCTATGTTGCTGAGGGCATTTCAGGGCCTAAGGCATACTGCTCTAGTTAGTACTTGAAACTCATAATTTCAAGACTGAGATTATTATTTCTCTTTAGGAGAAATCCCTTCTATGCCAGCAAACACAGAAGTTGTACATTATTTAAAATAATGTACATACACTTGGACGGAGAAAGCAGTATACCAGAACACATACATTATTTTTTAACTAAAACAGTGACAAAGTGAAGCTGCGTAATTCTTTGAAATTCGGTAAAGAAACTCCTCCAGCAGCTGATTACACTATACTCTGCTATAACACGTTTTTTGCAGTTTAATACATCATATTATCTCTCAACTGGAAAATGAAGGGATAAGAGATTTATTTATAGAACTTAAAAATTTGATAACACAGAGGAGCAGGTCACTAAATCACATAACTGGAGAAGCAATTCCTAATGGGAGTTACAGTGTGCTCAGTAAAACTGCTTCCACTGCTAACTGCCAGACTATCTACAACAGTATTTGATTCAAATTTCAAATCCAACAGTAAGACAACAAATAAAGCTTAGTGAATAAGCTATAAAATTTCAATTCAATTGCTTTCATTAGACATACATGTATATATAAATTAACTTAAAATTAGATGGCACCTGACTTATGCATTTTATTATTCTAAATACTGCAGTCATGCCATTTTCATTGCAGTGCTGAAACTTGTGTTTCATATGTGAAACATAACTTGTGTTATGTGCATGTTTTAAGTGACCAGTAGTGCTGATCGAGGATGTAGAAGGACAGATGTTTAATTGGCAATAAGCACACAAGAGTGAATTTTCAGTTGTCAAGTTTCAGGCAGAAGTTCAAGAGAAATACATGCCCACAGCTAAAGCTGAGCCTCATTACTGAGTTTCAAACGCCTATTTAAGACCTCCTCGATTAGTGAAGTATGAAAGTTTATTTATTCTTCCCTCAGAACCTTAGTTGATTTTTTATTTAGGTCCACAGGAATGCAAAGACAGACCTTTATATGAAGAAGATAGTCTCTATTAAAAATCTGAAAGTCATGAGGATGATTTACATCTGAGAAAGTCAAGACTGCGTGCGTGGACTCAGCTGAAACGAAGATGTGAACTCCTCCCTGAAACATTTCTCAGCAACAACATAATCATTCCAAACTGATCTGCTTGAAAGTATGCTTTTCCTTTAAAGAGACATTTTCTTCCTAATTTCCAGCAACACACTGAACTTTTTAAAAATTTCATTTCAGGGATGAAGCTATAAATTGTTCTCCCATCTTCTTCCTATATTTGCTTCTCTACATTCACACTGACAACCTTTCCACCTTCCTTAGCATTGCTTTAAGTACTTGCATACTTTGTCATAAGCACAGTGAAGTCCCTACATCTATATTATTATCTATTTCCAGTCATTTATGGTATTGGAGACACAAACCTCATGAAAACAGAAGCTGTTCAGGACCAGTGCCATTCTGTGAGTCTTTATTTAGAAAACTACCAGCTCCTATGCACAAAAAGTTCTGCTGGTTATCTTTTTACCTGTGTAGAGTTCAGCAGTCTTGCATTCAGTCATCTTCACTTCTATAAAGTGAGGTTCCATCTCTCAAAAAAGGCTGCTCTAGCCATATACTTTTAGACACTGGCATGGTAACTGTACAGTATAATGTAATGGGGCCACTGGGATGCAGTTTTCTTCTATCTTTATGAAAAAATGGTAATTGAAAAGTCTCGGGAACTGTTTAAGAAGTTTCAGAATACAGTATTCATTTGAAAACCAGCTGAAAATCAAGTAATTTCTCGTAAGTTCTTTCTTTTACTGCTTATTGCGGTAGTTTTCTCTTTAACTTACCAGGCATTATAATATTGGAAAAACCTAGCTTCCTTGTTATGGATACTCCATGGGTAAATCTGGATGTATATTCCCTCCTAATTTGTTCTATGTCTCCATGAAGCAACTGAAGAGAGACTGCCAGACCTGAAAATGAAGAGAAAAACAAAATTAGACATTCAAACAGATTATTATCAGTATTTCTTAAAAACTTTTTATATTTTCTAGTATATATGCATTCTTGAGAACAGAAAATTCAAGAGAAGCTTAGCAATAACAAGCCAACCCACTTCAATTCTTAAGTGTATTTGTGAAGGGTATCAACAACCAAAAATCAGTAAGACTTGAAAACAATGACCCATGAAAAAGCATTAGCAAATTACTACTGATGTGTTGAACCACGATGACATGTATGAAAATTATCTCAGTAGGGACAGACTAATGTTTTAACTAAAAAGAACTAGAAAGAGGTCAGTTTGGAGAAATTTCAATCAGACTGTTTGCTACCATTTCAATTTTTCACTTCCTTCAACACAATCCTGCCTTTGCTGACATGCAAGAAAAAGTGTACATACAGTGGTCCTGAGCTATGGGTGAAACACAGACATCCCATGACAGTGTACCACTTTATATCACCTGATATAAAGTTATACAGTTTATTCATCCAAAATCTAAAGAAAAAAATTCTAGTAAGCTAATATAGCATAATTGGTATTCTTAGGAACAGTAATGCCCTAATGACTGAAATTACTTTTTCTTTTTCCAATATTAATCAGATTTAATCAATCCCACTCTTTCTTGTGTTTGCTAGAAGACATGAAAAATGCAAGGGTGGCCATATAATAATTTTCCAATTTTTATTCCTCTGGAACCAAGGAAGCAAAGCTTCTTCTACTACATCTGCAGTATACAAATAAATTGCAAAGAGCATACTTCATTACAGTGGAGATTAACAAAAGCAACGGGCATGCCTTTTGCTTACTTCAAATATAACCACTGAGGCAAGTGTCAGAATGATACAGATTGTAAAGATTAATCTTGCCTGACCTTCAGCGCTACTACAGCATATCACGTGTCAACATACAGATCAAGGAGAAGATAAAAGCAGACTCTTTGTATACACTCAACAACTGAAGATAAACAGACAACCAGAAGAAGAGTCATAACAAATTTGAGATTAAGCTGAAGCAAATAACACGTGCAACACAGACTGAAAAACAAGGTCATCAGTCCTTTCGGCTTTGAAAGAAATTTTCCCTACAACCATGTTTCTGTTTAACTGAATAAATTTACTTGAAGTCTGGCAGTTCCTAAAATCAGGGCTCCAAACTCTGTACTATGTACTGCCAGTCCAGGCTCCTGCAGATCAGATATCTAATTACCATGACAACTTCTATATTTTCCCTCTTACCTACACTTACATTTTCTTATTTTGGCAACTCCAGAGAACGTGATACTCTGACCAAACTTTCCTTCTCATGAAAAATAGCTCACCTACACATCTCCAACTGGATACATAAACAAACCTTACAAGGAAAAGCATTCAGTGAAGTATTCTCTATTTTAAGGACTGCATTTAATGCCATGGATATTAATTATTTTTGTAGGGAAATTTGTTCCATGGTTACACCTAAGGGTGAACAACCTTTAGGAAGTAGTGATGATTATTATTTGGCCAGATGAGAAAACAAACTGCACTGTGGCTAGCTGAGGGTACAGAAGCTTGGTACAAAGTCATATAGGCAAAATTCAGGCTCTGTTAAGGCAGGTGAAAGGTTTTTCACTGCTGTATGGGAAGGGCTAGGCTGAGTACCTTATAAATATTTATAGGACATTTAGCTCACCCCCAATCTTGCTGCTTTTATATTTTAAGAAATTGTTATACATACACATGTATAATCATGCCCTCAAATGCCCCTGTTGCACTGTTTCCTTGGAAACCTGAAAAATCCATTTGCTATGGTTACAGATCACATCTACCACAACAGCACTAATCAGATATTGTACACCGCCTGGTGTAAAGTTATTGTATTTTCTAAACAAAGGTCGAAGACTCCAAATCCAACTTTCTTTCAGTACAAATTTCACAGATTTCCTTGAAAAATTGTATTTAACTCTAAAATCAGATGTCAAAATCCTCATCAATGGCTAAACAGTTTTAACTTGAGAAAAAAGCTAGCTGTCAAGGATTTGAATTACTTGCTCATGCAATGCAAGAAAGATAGAGAACTCTGTATTTCATAGCATTCATTGTTAGAAAATGAAGAGTCATCTTTATGCATTCTTAAGCATCAAGAAGTCTCTCAGTGAACACACTTGAAACACAGGTTAGCTATAGTTTACCTATAGTTTAAATACATCTTTGGAACATAAATTACATGCATTCCTCAGCTTTTTAGAAAAATGAAGAACACTGAATTACAGTTAGCAAAGTTACTTAAAAATGTTATATGGTCTAAAGACACCAGTAAATAGGAAAGAGTGAAAGTCAACCAGAATGGAAACAAAGCAAGGATACACAGGGAAGGAAATCTCACAGACTGCCAAAAATCAAGTCTTCAAGTAAACAGTTTTACCACTGAAGACCCAGTTGCCAAACAAAAGAGAATAGACAAGAAGGGAACTGATAAATCTGGTAAAAATGCTGAAGTTGGGAGCATACAGACTTTACATAATCAATGAAAAAACACAATTCCTAGATAAACATTCAGATTGTTCTGTCAAAACTCCACTAATTTTGCAAGGCACCCAGGCTACCCTCCATTAAGGACCTAAAATCAGAAGAGGTATACTGTAACTGAGGTGTGATACCCACATTACAGAACAGGTTGCCTGAATTCCCAATGATTTGGGAACACTGAGGATGTTGAGATGGGCAAAAGGAACACACTGTATATGTAGGGGTTTCCCCTAGAACTGGTTTCATTCTGCTCTCAAGATCACACTATTTGATGACCAATAACTGGACACTGGTGACCTGTTCACAGGCCTCTAGTATCATCCTATGGCAGTATTTTCAAGGTGTCAGTTATGGTCACTTACTCTTTTGTGTTCCATTTTAGTCTAGGGTTATAGATAGCCAACTCTACACTGAGTAACATGTTATAGGTATTTGTTAAATACAAAGCATATATACCAGAATGGGTTACATCACACAACTGCACAAAACCAAGCAAGAGTTGCAGTAAGGCAGATAAAATTTATTATTTTTTCATTAGATATATGCTTTTACAAGTCAGAACAAATCTCCACACAGGGTAAGACAAGTCCAGCCAGCCAAAGCCAGACAGGTAAAAAAGGACCTTGGTGTCAGCTAAACACAAAGCTTGTGGCCAGCTGCAAGCCACAGCAATCCCATATTCACGGGTTTGTAAAAATACTCTCGCTAAAGAAAGTAGACACTCATCATGACTGAGGAAACATTCAAAGGTAATAAAAATCATGGGGAAGAGGTACTTAAAAAAGATATAATAATTCAAATTTTACAAGGGCGTAGAGTTTGCAGGCTTATTATAAATTGAGCTACCGGAATATCAATAAATGTTAACCAACATAATTTAAAACATATTGACACGTCATACATTCAGATTTTCAGAAGGGTGCAGATTCAGCTTAAGAGGGATTCCCTCAGGCACATTGCAAAACAAAGCAGATTGAAGAGGAGCTCACAAGTTGAAACACATAACCCTTCAATTAAAAAAGAGGAGATTTAGACCAAATGTTAGGAAGAAATTTCTTAGGGTGAGGGTGGTGAGTCACTGAAAAAGATGCCTAGAGAAATTGTGGATGTCCCATTCCTGGAAGTGTTCTAGGCCACATTAAATTGGGCTCTTGGGAACCTGATCTAGTGGGTTGCATCTCTGCCAACAGCAGGGGACTGCACACAGCAAAATTATTAACTTTAGAAAAAATGAGAGCATTTTGTGATGTGACAGCTGTTCAGAGACAAAGCAAAATAGAGATCCGCAACATGCCACTGTACACTGCATCTGACTGTGGTCGATAGGATCACTGCACCATCTATGACACCTGGGAGCCATCAAAAACTTCATAACTATCTATTTTCCATTTCTAAAACAGTAGGAGCTAAAACATAACAACACAAATGATTATCCAGTCTCTGAAGGACTGGCACATTTTCTTTAATAAGGTATGTAGTCTAGCTTTGTCCCCTCAGAAAAAAACTTCAATTACCTCCCCAGTGGTAATTAAAACCTCTTGTGTTAGCCATTATTCTTTATTTACCCCAGTTTTGAAACTACTACAATACTCTGTAAGGAACTACAAATAGATATGCTTTTATTTCTTTTGTAAGCACATGAAATTTCTGACTATTAATTCGAACTAAATTTCAACACAAGACAGATTATTTTTATCATTCAGATGAAAGAGAATGCAGCAAATTGTCAAGCTGCTGAATAAGCAGTCCAGATTTGTGTTAGATTTGTCATTTTACCTTCAAACAGCTTTTGTACTGCATTATTGATTTCTGCACTTAGTTATGACAAAAGGCATCTGTTCATTATGCTTATAGACATTTTATTTGCATTTGAGCTTCTGGGGGAGGGGAAGGAATTTACATTCAGCTTCCGTCTACTGGCAGCAGAGAAGCCTAGATCATATTAAGAAGAAAATGCCTAGCAGCTGCTCAGGAAACTGATAGAAGAAAAAAACAAACCTCAGACAGAATGTTATCCAGCACTGTTTGCATTTTTAGAAATGTAATAAAACAAGGCATCTGTCCAAATAAGCTGCCTAAAGGTGTTAAAAGCATTCTGAGGGCTTACAGGTGTTCCCATTTCCAGTAGTGTTTTAAGTGCAAAGGTAAAAAGGGAAAGGTAAAACCAGTAGATTTGCACAAACAAATGGTTTACTGATTTAATGTGATCTGGAACAAGCAGTCATGTAAATCTTGGCCACAGAAAACTCTATGTAGAAAATTCCACAAATTACACTGGGAATAGAGAGATAAAAAAGGAGAGGTAGATTCAGTCCTTGATGGCCTTTTTGAAGACTTCATTCTGATTAATTTGAATTATCAAAGGAAACTCCAAACTCCTCTTTTCCTCTGCTTTAAATTCTGGAGTTTAGCTCTGTAAAAAAATAATGCATAAATGCCATTGCAACATTTTGACAGCTTTCTTGGAGCTCTTGTACCCAAGACTTTTGTCAGAAATGCCCTCAAGTGTGTTGCGGCGGGTATTTATTTTGCTTGTTAAGTTAAAAGTTTCAGTGCCGCACTCCCTTCCCTGCCCGTCCCGCCTTTCTCCTCAGGCCGGGCTGCGCGGGCCCGGCC
>VWYI01048795.1:0-36609 GCA_013399455.1 Anthoscopus minutus | reverse complement strand
TATAAATATACTTATATTTATGCAGTATTTAGAGCTAAGGCAAAATATCTCCTTATCAATTTTTAACAAAAAATTCATACACACATGTACATGTGTATTTATTTATTTTTTCTGTTCCTCAATTCCAGTTAAGGAATCTTATTTTCAGGTATCAATACCGTCATTAGTTAATACTTGATAATCAAATATTTTATATACTAAGTATATGTTATTTCATATACTAAGTATAGGAAACAGATGATATCTTGGTGATGTATAATGAGTTAAAGAATGTTATTTTGTTGGGCTGTTTCCTTCTGGAAGAAAGACAGTGGAGGGATGGGAAAAAGAGCAGGCTGGACAGAACTTGCCAAAATTGGGAAGCAAGCAAACAGCATGTAGAAAAAGTGATGTTTTCTCTTCCCATGTATTTTAATTTATAAAAGATAATTGCAACATACTCGGAACACAGACTTAGCTGTTCTAACCATTTTTTTTCAAATACCTTGTTTTATTTTTATGTTGATTTCAGTTTGTCTGCCTTCTCCTCCAAGTCACTTTATTTTCTTCTGTCTTTATCTTAACCTCTCTTTTTCATCTCTATGTATTTGTCTTCTTGTCTTTGAACTCCTTTGATTTTTGGTTTTTATGCCATTTTCCAAGAATCCCAAGTTCTTGCCACACCTGCATTTTGGCTTCCTTGTCCTTATTAGCAAAAGCTTGAAATCCTCTGGGTGTAATCACAGGCAGTGGGAAAATTGTGCAATCTTCCCCCACCTAGCACTGGCAAAAATTAGGTGCCTTCCAGTGCATTTAAGTAAGATACTGTCTTTTCTGTAATTGTGCTGGTGCACAAGGAAGTTACAAATGAGCTATTCTCAAGTCTAAAAAAAGAGACCTGGAATACGTACCACTGCCTCTCCTGCAAGAGGTATGTGGAGTATATATGGCACTACTGGGATGTGCATGGGCATTCCGTTCCCTCTGATGTACAAACATCCTGAACAGTGGCTTCAGACTGTAGTGTTATATACCTTGCTATAGACAGCTTAATTTATCCTCTTCATCTCTCTTTTGGAAATGCATAGAAAGGGATGGAGAATGATATATCTTGCTGATCAACTGCATTGTTTCTTTTTTGAAAAAGTAAAAAAATAATGCTAAGGAGAAGGAATAACCTGAGAACTGAGCTCATATAAATGGCCTAAATGCATTTAAAAGTCAGTAAATGTCGAGTTCCACTTGTGTGGGCTTTTATAACTAGATGTTCTCTGTTTGGGAATTAAATGTATGTTTCGTGAAGCCAGGGTTGCTATTTATACTCCTTATCAGACACACTGAAAAGAAGGGTTTCTCATTCCTTCAGGATTCCTTGGTTTCTCCCCAGAATTATTCATTCAGGCCAAAATACATTATTCCTTGGAAGTTGACAGGATGAACAGGCATATTTCTTTTCTTCCTCTACTCATTCATCTCGATTTAAGCAGCTTTTCCCAAAAGAACAATCAGCTTATTCAGTGAAAGTGTAATGGGAGGAAAAGGCCAGGGAAACTGAGGAAATGCAATTAGGAAGGGACAAGAAAAAGTTACTCCTAGACTGGGAAGTATTTGTTTTCTTATCATTCCTCTCCATTTCTCCCTCAACATGAAAGGCTGAAGAATCTAAAAATTGTAGGGGGAAAAAAAAATCTGTCTTACAGTGATAATCTCAAGGGAACTGTCCCAGACCCTCAAACTCACTGAGGTTTAGTCTAGGGCCCAAAATCCTGCTGAAAACTTCTGTCCTAAAAAAAATTGCTTAGCCAAGCAAAAAAACAGGCTACTCCTGGAAAAGGTTCAGAATTAATTGTAAGGAAGAAAAAGCAACAGCTTTCTCTACAGAAGGTAGAGATCTTATATTCTTAGAACTCCCCACCTGGTAAAAAGCTTGAGGGGAAAACAGACCCCTTTGCCCATGAGACAGAGGTGAAACCAAATTCAGCATTGTCATAAGTGGTTGCGTCACAAATGCCTCCAATGCTGGTAACTAATTTGGCACAGTTTCTCTAATCAAATCTTGTTTGAAAATAATTGCACATAATTTGTTGACTATTGTTACTGTTACTGAAAATGGGCAAAGGCAAAAATTGCTTATTCTGACATTAAAGAAGCTTGAAATAGAAGTTGTCTAGGTCAGCTGCTAGAGCTAGCAACTTTACTGAAATAGGGTAAAAGCTTCATGTCCCAGAATGACTTTTCCCTCCCTTATTATTGTAATAGATTACATGATTTGGATGTGTGTGATTTGTAAGCTTTGATGCTAGTTTGAGCAACAGAGTCTCAATGACATAGGAGTCAATTTATAGACAAAAGATAATTGGACATGCCATTGTGCTGTCTGTCCAGGTGTTAGTCTTAGATGAGTACAGCTATCAGTAGATTCTTCAGCCTTATTAAGAAGGGAGTTTTTTTTAATCTAGTCAAAGACTGGGATGGTTCATTTCTTTGTTTGCACTTCTGGAAAAACTGTATTTGGAAGACCCTCTTTTTTTGTCAATTAACACTGTTAATTCAAATAAGTATTTCTTTCCCAATGACACATTGAGTTTACTCTGTAAATCCAAAGTCAGCATATACCTTTCTTGAACCTTCCTCACCACAAGCTAATGGATGTGGGCTTTGCAAATTCAAACTGTTAATGGATATGTAAAACATGCTGCGCCCCATAAAAATTTGCCCCCAAAAATCAGAATATACCTGCTGCTCTAAGTTTCCCTGTGGCTAAAGGTACAATCACTCTAGGCCACTAATAAGGCTGGAGGCATACACATTGGGAAAACAGTCATCTGGAGCTGAGTTGAGATACAGTAAAACTCAAGGTACGGTGAGACCACTGTTAAGCTAGAAATTCTTAATAGTCAGTTATCTGACTGTTGTTAGATAGATCCATGGTTCCACAATGAGGTAAAACTGGCCCAGGTAGGCTGCTTTTCTAAAGGAGGAACACAGCTGTGTGTAGATTTCTCCACGCAGAATAGTTTCTACTATCCTTCAAGTCCAGTGGGTATTCAGAAATGCACAGCATATGCTGTTCTCTATCTTGTGTGTATATATACAAGACTGTGTATGTACTCAGCTTCCTAGATCATGGGAAAAGGTTCTGTCTGCTGACATGTTAAGGCAAACAGAATACCTTAATAAAATGCACCTTCATTTAATAAACCCTTGCATGCAATGGTTATTTTGTTATGCTGGGACTCTCCTATGCCAGTAAATGACTTAAGACTGAAATAATTATGTAACTGTCATCTCTTTTCAGTACGTAAAAATGATTCCTTAAAAAAGCAAGAAAATCTGAGATCTAAAAATTTGTGCCTTGCTGTCTTCCTGGTCGGGTAACAGTACAAACCAGTAATTCTAGGAATAAAAACTAAATTAAAGTGTTGCTGCTAGGGAGTGTGTCCTTTTAGATGCTGCATTTACTGGCTGCTTAAAGAATTGTTCAAATGATCCAAGTACTCTAAACTAATTTGGTATTTTCAGCTGTCAAAACCATTGATTGTGTAGTGTCTATCAACTAATCTAAAACACTTCCCTTACTCTAAGAATTAAACCAGAAATTGAAAAGTGTGAAGGCTATGATCATTCCACCTGAGCCCTTGTTGCTGCGGAATAAAATAACTATATATTGCTTAAGCCAGTAATTAATCTCTTTTCTACTTCCAAGGAATCTTTGATTTTATGCTGAAAGAGAGAGGAAGTTACAATCGTTGTATTGGACAGCAATATGGAGCTGAGCATCAGTAGCTCAGGGAAATTTTGTATCCATTATACTTCCGGTGAAGAAGGGTTTTTCATGTAATGTGAAACCCCTTCCTCACCCTTTTTTTTGGCTTGCCCTGATTTTGGAAGCAGTACAGAGAAGACAGTGTTTTCTGGCAAAAAAGACCATGGAATTCACTTATTTGCTGCTTTCGCCACCCTCTTCTCCCCTCCTTTAAAGTAAATTCCATGGCAAATTAGAAATTGTATGTAGATTCCAGTATTTCTAAAAGTCTAAGTGAAACTTGGTGGCATGCTAAACTTCAGAGTAGCTTAGGAGAGACAAGATTTGAAAAACACAAGCTAGAACACCTGTGAGTTTACTGGAGCACAGTGATCTGTCTGCTCTTGTCCTCCTCTTATCTTGAATTTAGCTTTATAAAGCTTCATTTATGTGAACAGCATGGACGCCAAGCTATAAAGGGTTTATTTTGAAGAGTATTAAATAGAAGGAGAAACTATCCAAGCAATGTTAAAGGAAAAAAAAATAAGCATCACAAGAGCTTAAAGCTTAATTTGTCATGGTTTTATAGACGAGTAGTGCAGGGTTTGGGGCAACACTTTGGGGCAACACTTTTCATATATATATTATAATACTAAGGCAAATGTAAAGAAAACAGACTGAAATACTCTGTTAGGCTTATCAAAGTTAATATTATTTCACATTTCTGTGTTTTCTGCCTTTGTATTGATGGTAAGGTAAATAATTTTAAAAATAATTCAATATGCTTATTAACTGTGTGCATATGCACTGACATTGGGCTATAACTGGGCACATGTGATTGTGTTTGTTACTTACAGCATTTACATGATGACTGTCTTCATGTAAAATGTAATGAGATTGTAATATTTATAAAATAAGAAAAGCTGCATTAAGTGAACACAGATTGCAAATGTTAGTTCTTGGCAAAGAAAAGAGGAACACTTATGTTTCAAAGAGAGCACTTAGTCCCCTAATCTTTGAAATGCTAATGTAAGTCAATTAGAAATTTTATTATTGCAACATGACTTACACTGACATTTTAATAGCTTCAGAATTATAAACCAATGAATCATTACTGGTGAGAGGAAGGGCTACAAGGCTGTCTCAACTTGTGGCGTTGCCATGTAGTTAAACAAAACTGGCATTCTCCATGCATTTTTTTCTTTATGATAGTCATAACTTGAAAGTTACATGCAAAACATTTCCATTTTAATGTGCCAAGTAATAAGCCCAGCAGCCATAAGACTTATCCTGCCAATTTCATTAGATCCATTCCTCAAAGAAATATAAGTATTTTTAAACAAGAAAATATTTAGAAATAGTGAAGTTCAGTTTTGCTCACCTCTTGAAAATCCTTCCTAATTTTTTTAGTGCTTTGTAATATGAACTCTTTTTAATCAGAAAGTAACCAAATTTAAATAAAAGTATTATTTCAAGTTTTCTAACACTATTTCACTGTAAGTTCTTGAGCTACTGGGTGGGATAAATCTAAACTAATAAATCTGAAGATCTAACTGAGGATATTTAAACTGGAATTTACCATTAGAATTAAAGCTTGATTTTATGAAGAATGCTCTGCATGTTGAATGTGTTATTCCAACCAATTACCAGGTTGAGGCAAGCATCGCTAATACTGCTGACAAGTTATGCTATTACAGATGGGCTGTGCTTCCTATTGCATGCATTACACTGACACTATACTTTCTTTCCTTTCCTTTTCTCCTGTGCCATGCTTGCTGTGTAGCAAATGGAATCTCTTGCAGTAAGTTGAAGTTCTTTCATATTTTTTGTCCATCTGTGAATGGGCTAATACACCCCAATTCTACTGTTTTACTTCTAAGCATGTTTTCTTTTTTTGTTTTATTTTCATATACAATGGTTCTAAATGTGGTGACTAAAATAATTTACTAACGTGTGTTTTGTGAAATCAAAGAAATACTCTGGCAAAATTTTGACACTTTCATCTGCTGTTTCAAATGGTCATTTACCTTCATTTTTTTACAAATCAAGCTTTTGAGTGGATGTAATATGCTGGGGCAGGAAACATTTTTTGCTATTTTAAAATGAATAGATTTACATTTGTCCTAGTGAAAAACTGCAATTTATAGTTGGCAGTCATGTTTCAAATGGGTTTTGTGTATATGTTGGTGAACAGTTTCACCACTATTGATTTCTAATACTTACTCAGGAAGAACAAAAATTGAGCGGCTTGATACAGTAACTAGAACCAATAGTTTGACTTTAGTTTGTTTTCATTCAAGTTAGCAGCCAGAAGGGTGAAACTGAATTATTGTTCTCCCAGGACTAGAATAAATCCACTGTTACATGCCAAGCTATCATGAGATTTTTTTTTTTAATGATGTTATGCTTGTTTTCAATTAATTATTAACTCCATGACGGCTCCAACTATATGTGCATGTAACTGCTGTGTAGTGTTGCCAGGTCTCCAAAATTTGAATAGAGTGAATTTGATTCCTGCTGGGGAACCTCTGGCTGTGTCCCTACTTGCAAGCTCCACAGGACCAGAGAGGAAGTGAGCATCCCTGGCCTGGCGCTCGCTTGAGTGAGTGGTCAGCACCTTCCCTGACTGGGCCACCAGCCAGCCCCTAACATGCCCAAGCATGGTTTGAGAGAAGAGAGAAGCCAGAGACATCTCCAGGAGGCTGTATCTAAACAGTCAGTCTTTGTTTTGGGAAGAGAACGGTTAACCACACAATCGCAAATTTGGCAGTGCTCTGTGCCCTTGGTTACAGAAAACAGCCCCTGGGCTGTTTATTCACTAGGTTTATTTCACTAGCAGTGTTCCTCATGACCTACCTCTTTTTTCTGATAGGCTTTGTCCTTGTCTACAAGTCAGTTCTGCCCTAGCACATCTGTTCCCCACCATGGATCTTCTGGGCCTTCTTTCTGTGTTTGTGGGTCTTTGCTGTCATGTCCAGTCTCAGGGGATCACAGAATGGTTTGAGTTGGAAGGCACCATAAAGATAATATACTTTCAAACCCTGTGCCATAGGCAGGGACACCTTCCTCTAGACCAGGTTGCTGGAAACCTCATCCTACCTGGTCTTGAACACTAACAGGAGTAAGGCATCCACAACTTCTCTAGACAACCTGTTCCAGTGCCTCTCTACCCTCTGCGTAAAGAAATTCTTCCTAACATGTAATCTAAATCTCTCCTCCTTTTGTTTAAAGCTATTTCCCCTTGTCCCACCATGATCTGCCTTTGTAAAAAGTTGCTCTCCATGTTTTTTATATGCCCCTTTAATGTTATTATACGATCTTCCTGGAGCTTTCTCCAAGCTAAACCCTCGCAGCCTGTCTTCACAGGAGAGGTGCTCCTGATGCTGCCCAGGATGTGGTTTGTCTTCTGGGCTGTGAGCACACGCTACTGGCTTATGTTCAGCTCTTCATCCATGAGAACTCCACAGGGCTGCTGTCAATGATTTCCTTTCCTAATCTGTGCTCTGGGATTGTCCCAGCACAGGTGCAGCTCCTTGCACTAGGACTCGTTGAAGCTCCTGAGGTATTCACGGGCCCACTTCTCAAGTTTGTCCATGTCCCCCAGATGACATCCCATCCTTCTGTGTCATCTGCAAACTTGCTGAAGGACTCCTCCTTGCTGAAATTCCTCCTTTCCATTTGGGACAGGAGCACTCTGATACTGACCACCAGGAACAGACATTAAACATAATGCAAATACCAGATCCAGAATGGCACAGAGCTCAGACCAGGCAAATTTACAGCGTGAGCTCTGCTGCTGTGGTGGTGCTGAGGTGTGAGCAGCCCTGTCTGCCTGGTCTTCAGCGTGACAAACCCTGCTAGGCTGACACCTGCTGGCTTGGCACTGTCATCCTGCTCCCACTTTCCTCCCTAAACCCGCTCTAGAAGGAGACTAGCTTTCCCTCATTTTGGCAGTGCCCTTGGCTGGCTGTTCATAGATGGGTAGCTGGTGTCCACCTCACCCTGATGAACGGAGATGAAATTTGCTTTTCACCTTAGCCCCTCAGACATGTGAGGCTGGTACAGAAATTTAGAGAACTGGAATGCTATACATTGGTTCTAATTTTGGCTTGTTAATAAAAAATGTGGCACTTAAATGTTGAACCATTTGTATATAAAACTCTTCAGTCAAATTAATATTTATAATGTAATTAAAGTACTTTCTGTTGGTGCTTGTGCTGACATTTGCACAGTCCCAAATTCAGAAAAGAGCTGCACTACGTGCTGATAACTAAGCATGTATGAAGTCCTTTAAAAAATCAAACATGAATAGCTTCTTCTTTTCTGCCAATTTTGGCATGAAACTCTGCTTTAGTTCCTCCAAACAGATGGAAATATCACTTAGCCCACCCTTGGTCACGGTGTCTGTCACAGTAGGCAAATCAAATACCGTTGGAAGTCTGTAAGGCTTTCCTGCCAAAGGGTCAGTACAAGGTCAGAACTTGTACTTGCAGGATTTTCACTTTTTATATAATTAGCCAAAGATTAAATGTTCCTCCCTTCTTCACCATGATCCAGCTTTGGAACTATGCAATTCCCCCCCTGTTAGACACAAGAATACCAGGAACCATAAGCATATTAACTTGACCTCTCCAGCAGCTATGCCCATCACCTATTATTTCAATGTGTCTGACATTTTTTATGTCATACTACACTTCACACTGGAAGAAATAAGTGAATATTCAAAGAGGAGTATCTACTTAATCTTGGAGAATACTTCATAGAAGCCAAATACCCTCTTACACAATTCCATCCATCTGGTATTTAGTTTCTTTAAGATGATGGAAAATGCATGAGGAGTGTTTAAGTTCCAGAGCTGGCATTTCCTTCTTCTCACTCCTATATTTATCACCTCTACTTCCTCAGAAGAACAGGCAGGAGCTTTGACCATCTTGGACAACTATTTCACAGCTTCTCTCTTAGATTTCCATCCCTTAGAAGAGGTTCTTGACCATATCTGAAATTCGGGAGTTTCGTTTTCTGTGCAGGAAAGTCACTTTCCCCATATTCTGTATCTTCTTTCTAACTACAAACTGGAGACAGTGAAGCTAACCAAAAGAGAATGTGTTGAGGCTGATGCAGACATGTGCTACGTGAGAGTTG
This sequence comes from Anthoscopus minutus, assembly GCA_013399455.1. Taxonomy (NCBI): domain Eukaryota; kingdom Metazoa; phylum Chordata; class Aves; order Passeriformes; family Paridae; genus Anthoscopus; species Anthoscopus minutus. The sequence continues at coordinate 27,743 of VWYI01048795.1, read as the reverse complement.
GCTGTCATAAATTTATTTTCAAAGTCATACATTACTTAGCTGCAGAAGAAAAATTATTTATTTTCTGAAATAGTAATCATACTTCAGTAAAATAATGTTTTTGAGAACAAAGTATCTCAATGTGTTTTGTTAGTTATCAAAAATTATCTAAACTCACTAATATTTATTAATTATTTCTTCTCCTACAAATCTTTCCTTAGCAACTGGAACTCTGTCAGAGATTATATAAACTGCACTTCCAGCTGCTGTTGCTTTTTCAGTCCTACTGTAAACTTATTGGACAGGTGCACGAAGTGAGTTCCATGCCAGAGGTATGTAACAAACTACAGAGTCCTATACTGAAAATTCCACTTTATTTTCATGTTCTTATTTTTTCTTTCTATGGACTTAAATCAAGGATGACACTATTTCACCCTGACTGTAAATCTGCCAGCATACATAATCAACTAAATACCTGAATGTCCTGTATTTCTAATTCTGTAATGTTTACAGGCCTTTTTCTTTAAATATTTTTGACATGGTACACTCTCACTTTTGACCCAAACACCTTTTAGTTTTTAGATAAATCCATGTGTCTTACTTAAAAAAAATTTCACAAGAACAGTACTGTTAGTCAAGTTTATTTTCCACAGTTGCTTAAAATATGTAATACTTCGAAACATCTTTGAGGTGATCACTTTAAGCTGAATGATTATCATTTAAGGAAAGATTTAACTTACCATTACATGTATATTTTTTCTTCTGATAAGGAGAAAAATGTATATATTTTAAACTATTGAGGAGAAGCTGTTGTACTCTGCTTTGTAAAATATTTGAAGCTATTATATGCTTTTTATGACATATTCTAGTAGTTTAGAGATGGCCTAAAAATGGAAATTGCCTTATCAGATGTGCTGTTGGAGTAAAAAGAGTTTGATTATTTATTGTATCTTAAGGATACAATAAATTGTAAGTTGTGAAGTCTGGCTCACAGTGTGACTGGGCTTTCAAGAGAAGACAGGACAAGGTCATCTACTACTACTAGAGCAGTATAAGTTTTAGAAATATTTTGTATTCCTTATAATTGATTTCTGTAAGTGTATTTCACAGTTACAACTTTGTTAAATTGTTTTTAATAATGCAGTCCATGGAACTGGGAAACAATTGTACAAAGAATAGCTATTTTACCATGACATTTGCATATTTTGCTGGAGCCATAAGCTGTTACTTGAAGAAAATTCCACTGTTAGTTCATGTGACAATGGTTATTTTTAGCATGTAAGAGCATGAAAAATTAGATCCTTGGAAATTATTAACTTACTAATTATTTATGAATCTTGTGCCATATTAACTTTTCAGCCTGAGAAAGGGTTATACAATTCCTGTCCATCTGTTAATCATGTCCGATGCTGTATGTGTTTTGTAAATCAATATCAACATCTTGTTAGGAGAAGCACATGTTTTCTTCAGCTCTTCCACTATGATGGAAAAAGTAAAAGAGTAAGCAAAGGTGAAAAAAAAGTAGCAAGGGTGAAAAATAAAGCATTTAAGCAAGCCAAAACTACGGTGTAATATTAAAGGATGCACAAAGGTAAAAAACAAAACAAAACAAAACAAACAACTGTAGTTTGCTTTTCCTCTTTAATGTACAGAGATCAAGAAATGTCCTTGTATTAAATTAATGTGTTTTCCATAATGTGTACATCCAATGTAGTAGTAAGTACAAACTTGAAGTACTTAATCAATCTGGGGTTTGTGGAGAATGAAAATACCCATATCTCTCATTTTCTCTTGGGAACAGCTGTTAAATATGTCAAGAGAACTGAGTGAGCTGAAGAAAAACCTGAAGGATGCTACTGCTGCAATCGCAGCTGAGCCTCTGACAACAGAATCTGAGCCCACATTCAACTCTACCGAAGCAGCTATTCAGTCCATGCTGGAGTGTTTGAAAAACAATGAACTTGTTAAAGCTGTCAGACAAATAAGAGAATGCAGGCAAGTTTTGCTACATGGTTCATATTAGGCCTTCATGTTATTAGAAAAGTATGCATTTATTATCTTCCTAATGAAACATAATGCACAGGATCAGTATAATCAATTAATTGTGTCAACAAGCTACATGAGGGTATTAATACTGGCTTTTGGAGAGGTGTGCCACAAGTAACTATCAAACATACACTTGCAACAATTAAGATGCCTAAATACATTCTGTAGATCAAAAGTCCTGTGAGGCTTTTAAGAATCTTTTTATTAATTCCTTACAGATGCCTGTCATTGGCATGAGCTAACAGTCAACCCAGTTCCACTTAAACCTATTTGAATGCATTTTCTTAAGCATTTTTTTAGATAATGGAAATTTCACTTTGTGTATTCAGTGCCTGATACCAGAATATGAGTAACAAATGAGTTGTGTAAAACAGTGAGCTGATTTAGGCTTATAAGCGTGTGCAAGTCCATTCTTCTTTTAGAGATCTCTGTCACATAGCATGTCTCTGCTAATAAACCCACAATGAAATGCCTGTTCTTTTCCTGTTTCATGGCAGGATTTTGTGGCCCAATGATATCTTTGGAAGCAGCTCTGATGATGAAGTCCAGACGCTACTGAATATTTACTTCCGCCACCAAACCCTGGGTCAGACAGGCACCTATGCACTGGTGGGCTCCAACCAGAGCCTGACTGAAATCTGCACCAAATTAATGGAACTGAACATAGAGATCCGCGACATGATTCGCAGAGCTCAGAGCTACCGGGTCATCAATACTTTTCTTCCAGACTCCAGCGTTTCCGGCACAAGTCTCTGACAGGACCCTTGGGCCCCCTTTCAAGCTGGGAGTGCTGCCCTGTGGGAGTGAGGTGGCTCAATGTCTTCTCAGCCTTACAAAGGTTTGGTCAAACTGTACTCACTCTTGTTACATTTAGGATTTCCTCTAAAAAGCGATGGGCTGAACTTCAAACATGTAGCAATACTGTAAGGACAGAGGTAGCATAGAGCACCTGGGACAACATCCTTTGTTCTGTGTTGCACAAAAACCAGTTAGCATTTCACTGAGCAACTGCAACTCACTACTGAAGAAGTGACTTCCATTGCATACCAAAGCCTACTACACTGAACAATACTTCCTTTATAGCAAATTAATTTTCAGTTGGCAAAAGTGCAATGTTTCCTTCACAAAATAGTATTTTTTGTTAAAAAAACCAACAAACTTGTACATTTTTTCTTTTTTTTTTTTTATTTGGTTGAGTGAAAGATGGGCAGAATGAAGCTGGCCACTGATTCTCACAAATATGTTGGTCAAAAGCTGAGAGCCTGTATATATGAAACAAACTGTAAACAGACTATAATTTAATGTACACTGTAATTTGAATATGATTACTGTATCTTAAAACAATGAGCTGCTATAAAGTACATTTCCTAATGTTACTAGGCTACTGTCTCTGAAGGTACTGGATCATATTGCAGAGGTCTGTTCTTAGGCCCCTCCCAAGGATCACGAAAGGTCTGGGTAGATTTTTTTTTTTTATTAAGGACCTTGGCTGCTTTTTACTAGAGGTTTGCTTTTATGAATATATTTATACTATTAAAGGATGGTAGATCTAATTTAACTTGCCCTTTTGTAGGAGAAAGTCCCATCACAGAGTCAAATCTTTTGAACTGTTAAGCATGCATATTTTTATTTAATTTAAATTTTCAGCATAAAAAGTAAAAATGTTAACGTGAAATGCAAGTTCTCATGTTAAGTTTCTTCAAAGAGATCTTATTTTATTTGTAATGTATATATGAGTCATAACTATGTTTTTTCTTACATTTAACTGCTGTCCAGTGTTAAATGTATGCATGTAAATCTGTTGCACATCTGAGACACTTTTATTCTGACAACTATGTAACTTATTCACGATGTAAATACACTTAACCATTTTTGTGAAGTAACTTTGAAATTTGGATCAGTACATCCATTTAACTAAAGTATAAAAGTCATATATAGTCACAACACAGTACATGCTTGTTGCAAAAATTGTGTTCTTGTCTGAATCGGTATTGCTGCACACAGTATCCAGGACCAGCAGCCCCCCACAAGATACTTGGCTCTTGGTTTATGCTGAAACAATTCATAGAAAATAATGAAAAATGTAACTACAGCCTAACCAAAAAAAACCAAACCAAAAAACAACCACCTTACAACACAGCATGGAAGACTACAACAGCAAAAGTAGTTTCATTGGTCTTCCACTGACTGTGAAAACCATCCACCTTCCTTCTAGCCTAAAGAGTATTTTTACAATATCACAGATACTGCCATTCAAGAGGTTTTTCACCTCCTCATTTCAAACATGGGCAGCTTACACTCTTCTCCCTCCTATTTTACAGCTAGAGTCTTCTTCTAGAAGGAGCAGCTAGTTATTGATTACCAAGAAGCTGTGGTTTTTTTATATATACATTTGACAGAGGCCAGGAGGAAGACACATTTGCATTTATACCAGACTTTATGCTCCAGAATATTTGCATATTCCACTCTAGTTCAGTTTGAGGGACAGAAAGAAAAACTTGCTATTGTAGCTTGACTCTGTTTTGATATCTTCAGGGAATGCTACAATAAGAAAAAGTCTACTATCTTTAGGATATCAAATCAGTTGCTTCCTTGCAGATACACTTTCCTCTTTCATCCAAGGAAGATGAAACTAAGTGGTATCAAACTAGTGCAGACTTTTATTGAACTTTATTTAGAGCATACATACAGTGAAATTACATACTTCAACTTAATTATACTTTACAATAATACCAAAGTCTCCATCCATTATCCAGTGCCAGGTCAAAAGCCTTAAGTCAAAAGATTGAAATAGACAAAGTACAAAGCACTTTTAAAACAGAAGAGGGCACATGGCTCAGACAATGTATTTGAAGCTATAAGTGCTATCACAGGACAGTTTTTTGCCTCTGCAGCGGCCACAGAGTTCTTGGCGATGAGGTCTCTTGAGATCAATATGTCTCTTCCTCTGAGGGCAAGAACAACGAGTCTTGGAACAGATCTTAAGAAACAGACATGTTAGTAGTAGTAGATCAAAGAGAATGCACTTAATGTTAGATTAACATTTGTTTTTCCTTAATCACAGCAACATATTGGGGCTAATACACTTAAGAGTTCTTGTGGTAAAAACTCTGTGGATTTAAAGTGTAAGAACTTTCTCACCTAGAAGTATAAAACCCTACCATACATGTAGCAAGCCATAATGCTGTATGAAAACTGTTTATGTAAGCTGTCCATGGGAGAAGAGAGGCCTACCACAAGACCCATTTCCTAGTATTGCAATGCAATCAAGTCTTCTTCCAGATAAAGTAAATATCAAATTCAACAAGAGTATTAGTGTATATGATAACATCTGACAGTGTTAATGGAGTACAGTTAACTTACCTGGCACTGGATTGCTTCAACTCGATAAGGATTGAAGCTCTTCTGGCATTTGCGACAGAGTTGCTTGAAGTACACCTGAAAAAAGGCCAGTTCTAGTATAGAGACTTACTCAAGGTGTTCTGTACAAGTACCTAAATTTGTGCCAAAACATCTGATTTGTCAGAGATTTTATGCCATTCTTACAAGTCTCGGGAGAAAAGAAATTACTTGTTAACTACCTTGTTGCTTCCAGAAATGCACCATACGTAAGCACTCTCCCATCTGGTCTTGCAGTCTTTGCAGTGGAAATAGCCATACTTCTGCTCCAAGAACTGCAGAGACAGAGCTCATTGAGCATCCTCCAGCACCCCAAAAAAACCCAGCCCAGCTACCTCACTACTACTCCCTGAGGACCGTGAGACAGTGAAAAAGGCTGCCCAGGAGGCCATATGGAAATATTTGAAGCCGTATTGAATGGGGCTTTGAGCAACACGGTCTAGTGGCTAGCATCCCTGCCCATGGAAGGGAGGTTGCAACTGGATGATCTTTAAGGTCCCTTTCAACCCAAACCATTCTGCCATGCTTTGATCCACACGTGTAGGTTTTCGCAGGCTGGAGGCTCTACGTGAGACAGAGCCAGCCCGGGGCAGGACAGGGCCCACCGTGCTGCTCATGAGGTGATTTCTGCCCGCTCTGCTTGAGAGTTCGCCCCCCGCCCCATTCTGGCGCACCTGGAAGGCAGCTTTCGGCCTGGGAGCCGCGGTCTCCTCCCGCCGCGTCCCCACCGGCTCCTGGCGCGGCGGCAGCGGGGCCGCCGTCGGGCCCTCTTGCTGCTCCTTGCCGCCGTCCGCCGTCGGGGTCTCCTCGGTGGGCGCTGCCTTCTCCGGGAGCGGCGCGGCGTCGGGCAGTGCAAAGNACCTGCACCGCCGCCTCCTTCGTGCTGGCCCGGCGCGGCCGCGGCCCCGGCCCCAGCGCGGGGCCCACCTGCGACAGCAGCGCCTGGAGCTGCGCCCGCCGGTAGCTGTCCAGGTAGTCGGAGGGCAGCGGCGAGAAGGGCCCCCCAAGGAAGGGGCTGATGCCGCCGCTCTTGCTCTGCTTCCAGCTAGGCTGCTTGGCCGCTGCGTCCCAGCCGCGGCCGGGCGCGGGGCTGCTCCTGAAGTTCTGGTACGTGCTGAAGGGGGAATACACAAAGCTGTCCATGATTATCGCCGCTGAAAGGTCAGCCCTACCTGAGCACTTGCCCTGCTTTTATCCTACCTGCAGAGCTGAGGGTTGCTAATTGATGGGGAAAGTGGGGCCAGCTGGGGGAGCGGTGCAGGAGGAAGCTGATGGTAAGGGAAGGTCGGCCTGCCGGCCTTCTCTGCCAGACTCTAATGATGAAGAGATCTCAGCTGGGAAAACCACGGCCTGTGTAGCGAGGAGTAGCCTGCTTGCTCGCAGTTCTTTCTGCTCATTCTCTTAGAAGAAGGAAAAGAGGGTTTGGTAACAAAGTCCCGGTACATTGGGTGTCCCCCTGGCGTGCTGAAAAAGAATTCAGGCACTTAGGTCTAGAAAAGAAGTCTTTACAAGTATTAAAAGGTAAGAGCATCCTCATTGTTCCATTATTTGGGGATTATGTACCTGGAACTTTTTCAGTCAACTGCCTCAGGAAGAGATGGAATACACTTGTGCATACAAACTGAATTAAGGAAAAGCAGTGTCTTAATATCTGTATAAAGAAATAAGTGTTAGTAGTATGAGCAAGTAATAAAAGCATGTGCATATTGGACTAATAGTCCTTCTTCCACAATTGCATCACCTCAGTTCAATTTTAAGGTAATGGAGGTAAAATAATGTGATTAAATCAACCAAACTCTATATGTAAGCCTTTAGAGACTTGAGAACCCTTAAATCCCTGGAAGTGCTGTGATGTGAAATCCTTTCTTTGTATGACTCCTCACCATCTTTATTGGTACGTTGCTTTATAAATTCAATGGGTCAGCAAGAGAGGCTAGAGAAGACCTGATAGGGATAATGTATTTAAATGTTCACAGGGTATCTGACGCTTTCAAGTGTCTGAGATAAATCAGTAAGAAACAGCATTTTTACAGAAAAGAGGTTAGGATTCAGGAAACACATTCATCATAATTAAAAGAAACAAGTCTCAAGGCTCCACATTGTGCTTGAGTTTTCAAATTCAGTATCAACTCAAAGCAAAAAATTGGATATAGAGAAGGCCGAGTTAAAACTTAATGACTGCAGTGTGGCTGCAAAAAGAGTAAATTTTGAAGATGCTTTGGGAATGGGGATGATGGGGATGGAAATCAGATTGGAAACTACATGCCATCATTTAAACCAACAGTTTGAGTTCCTCTAAATTGCTTTGGGAAGAAAGTTACTCTCCAGCTCACCAGAACACTGCAGGGTTAGAAATTAAAGTTTCTTGGAAGGAGGAGAGATATGGAAAATTAATGTACAAAAAACTGATGAAAGTGACAGATGACCAAGCAGGTGATGTGATAAAACTGTTCAACTTAAGGGCTAGTGTGGAGTGGTAGGAAGAAACCCGTTTATGGCACAAGGATAGACAAACATCACACTAAAATGAAGATGGCAAACTCAAAGTTGTTGGTGGAGAGTGTTCCACCGATCTTGAAGTTGTTCCATCAAAGCCAAAACCAAGAACTTAATCAATAGACAAGGCAGGAATGGGCATGTATGTGGACAACAGTAACATTCTCTTTATTGGAACGTCAACAGCCATTCCATGTGTCAAGGCCTACAAAACCACCTGAGAGCGGAGGCTGAGGCTTGCACAGGCCGTGGCACTTGCCCACGGCCCTTCCGCCGGGAGACTTCCAGAGCCTTTCCCTGGGAGGTCGGTGTCAGCTGCTGTTGCCCAGCAACGCGGGTCCTGTCAGCCGTGGATGTGCTGCTTTATCTCCTCGCCTCTACACGCGTGAGTGAAGCTGCTAGCGGCCATCCAGGCTCAGGGCACGCTCTCTTTCTGTACCGTGCGGAGTCAGTCACAGGGACAGCCCTTACAGCAGGCCCCGTGCAGGGCAGGCCGGCACGGCCGAGGCGGGGCCGGTTCGCCGCGTCCTTGCCGGGCGGTGCTGCGGCGGATGCTCCCGCTGCGCAGGCGCGGGGCCGTGTTGGCGCCAAGCTTCGAACGGGGCGGCCGGGCTGGGGCTCTGCGCTGCCCCCTCATCCCCCGCCGCCTTCCCTGCCCGCCCCCTCCCCTGCGTGAGGCGATGCTGCGGCCGCCGCTCCGCCCGAGGCGCCGCCGGCAGGTAACGGCCCCGCGTGAGCCTCGGCCCTGCCCCGGGGCTGCGCTGTGCCCGGGGGTGTCACTGCCGCCCCTCGGGGGGCCCTCCCTGTCCTCACAGCCCGCCGCGGTCTGCAGTCACCGGGTGTGGGGAAAGAGGATTTGGGCCTGTCCCCGGAGACCCCGCGGTGACCCGGCGAGGCTCCACAGGCCGCGTCCAGTGCGTGGTCATTGCCCGGGAGGAGCTTCCACTCACGGAAAGCAGCGCGGGCTGGTCGAATCGCACTTTTAAAATGTACTTCTAAGGCAATGTGAAGTTCCTCAGTATTCTGTCTTAATGCAGCCCGTACCCTGGTTCAAAGCGCCCGTTTTCCCCATGGTTTTGGTAAGGCAGTGTGTGTAACACGGCTGTCGGGTAGGAAACGGCTTTTACTGTGGAAGGAATAAACGTGTTAAACGGTGAAGTCTCACTGTGGACTTATTTATACATGTTTTTAATAGAACGGTGAAACTGGCAGTATCTGCTCCACTTGAAAGCAAATTTGAATCAAATTCTTGACATGTAATGGTTGTAAGAATATATATGTGATAGTATATATTCCATCCTCACATGTGGTGAGTGTGGGGTTTTGATTTATGTTTATAATACTTCAGAACTGGTCTGCCCATTCTATCTTGTTTTTTGTCCTGTGTTTGCTGAGTGTTTTATATTATATCTGGTATAATTCCCTATGCTCTTGTCTGTTGTTTTCCCACCATGTTCATCATTGAGGTGTCAAAGCTAAGCAAGCTGTGGCACACCACAAAATGCAGGAAAGCAGACCTAAGACATTCAAACAGCAGTGTATGAAAATGTTTTCTTATTTCTTCTCAGGCTTTTCAACAGTTCCAGTAATGTAATGAATGAGAAAATGGCTTGCAAACCTGTGGAAAAACCAACTTTCTTTGAAATATTTAAAGCACACTGCAGTGAATCAGGTACAGCTTATCTAAAGTAAAAAATTCTTATTAGGATTGCTTTCTGGGCACCAATATTTTATACACATTTGCTGTACATTCCACAGGAAAGCTTTATGCAAGTTGTTAGCTGCTGTTCTTGCCCCGAACCTGTATTTCATAATACCTAGATTTTTTTCAAATTTTTATCTGTAGTTTTTTTCCATGATGTATGCTTAGTTACTTTTTGTACTTGCTTTTTTAAAGTTGTCACCTCTATACATACCCACATGCAGACCAGGCTTAGTCTTTTGCTAAAAGTACCTGTGGTAGTTAGTAATTTTAAAAGGAACCTGTTTAACTTGCCAGTCTGAGCAAAACAAGAGAGACTAAAATCCAAAGTATACTTATAATTTTAAACAAACTGGATGTTTTTCCAGTCCTTTGGTAATTTTGTTAACAGTCTGAGAATCTGGGTGGACATCCCTTTATATTTTGTGGTTATCAGCGTTCAAAGTTGTCTAGAAACAAACAAACCAGAAGTATGGCAGTGGAAGGAGCAATGTGTTTTGCAGTTAGCATTTAAATGCCTGGTATATTTTCACATCCTCCATGGAGGAACCTTTTTCCTTTTCATGTGGTTTTCTGTATGTTTTCCTTCATAGATTTAGGGCCTATCAGTCTTAATTGGTTTGAAGAGCTCAGTGCAGAAGCACCCCCATATGAGCCCAAATCATTTGGAGAGGTTGATGGACCCTCTGGCTGGCTTGATGAAACAGCTTTTAAAACTCCAAGGACAAAACCCTCTACATACAGTCAGCTGGCATCAACCCCACTGCTCTTTAAAGAACAAAATGCAATATTGCCACCTTGCTCTTCTCCTGAAAAAGAGCCAGATCAGAAGAAAATAGGAGCAGGTGAGTAACTTTTTTTTTAACTTTTGTTGCAGCTGATGATCCTTAATGTAATAGATAAGGCTACTATAGGATTTGTGTGACTAAACAGCTTATTTTAGTTGTTTTCTGAAGATCATCTATAAAAGTGCAGAATTAATCTTAATAGTGAATTCAGCTTGAGATAAACTGGTAATAAATAAACAAATTGTATAAAAGATATTCTTGTGGTACTAACATTCTAAATACTGTTAATATGAGGGGATATGAAGTTATTAGTATAATCTGTTGGCTGCAAATCAGAGTGAATTTTTTTAGCAGTCTCATTTCTGTTTTATTCAAAAGTTTTGAAGCTTTTCAAGGCAGAGAATAATCCTTATTAAGATGAATTGTGAGGCAATCTGTAGGGCACTCCTTAACCTTTCTTGGAAAGTTTTAGAAGCACCATCTCTTGGAGTTACTAAGATTGTAAGTTGTAGAAAAAATTGCATTTTTCCATTTGGAAAAAAAGTTTTATGAGGTACTTGTCATGCATTATTTCCAAGTCCCAAGTAGGTAATGGGTGTATATGTCACTCTGTTCCTTTCTGATGTACCCACCATCCTTGGACAGCGAGAATCTTTTCTATGGAGAATGTATGCAAGACTGTATGTAGGAATCTCTTCTGTGGAAGAGTATTTAACCCCATTCCCGAAGTATATGATTGCTGTGTCTGTGTCCTTCTGATAAGCTTTCCTAACCAGCTTACAGACAAACACAACACTCCCTTCATTAAAAGAATTGTTCTCAGATCCTGAGCAAATCCTGTGAAGGGTTAGAGCTGTCCTGCAGTTCAGGGATACTTTATAACACTACTTCCATGGAATATTGTAACTATTTTTCTGAAGTTTGCTGCTGAACTTCTGCTGAGAACATGTTTCTTCTAAATGTAGCTATCTGTGTTTTACAGTGTGAAGTGTCGCTAGGGAAGTCTTGGTTTCAGGAATTTCATTTGGCGGTTTCATAAATGGCAAAGAAAGGAACCTTATGATTGTTTATTTCAAAATGGTCAGTTTTGCTCTGCATATGTGCTGAGTTTGCATGTGACTGCCTCAAATACTCTTTTTTCTTGGTTAGAGCCAAATGGCTCTTGTGAAAACAAGGGCCTGGATGGAGCTGATGGATTTCATAACTTGGTATGGTACTGGGATGCACCTGTGCTGTGTGTATAAACTCAGGAACTCAGAAGCAGAGAGAAATGCACAAACTAAAGTCTAATTTCTGATACTAAGGTTGTTTGGAAACTTCAGAGTAGAAATTAATTCCTTTTAGTAGATGCTTGTCCATGTAAGGGTCTCACTGTTCAGAGGATTCTGCTGCTTTGGTGGGAGCACTCTCTTTTGCCTGGAGATGCTTTGCAAATAAATAGATGCTGCTGACAGTGGCACTTACTCCCAACAACAATTCTGGAACTAATTTTTGCTTTTTGCTGCTTATTTCAATCAGTTAGCATATGACTTACTAAATTTGAGGGGAAGCTGCACAAACCTGTTTGCCTGTGTTGTATTCTTGCTAAGATTAACTTCTGCAATGACAAGAAAGGCACAATGCAGTACATTAAAACTGAAATGGAATATGTGACTTGATTAATACCAAGTGAATAAAGTGACATATGAGAGATCTTCTTGGCTGTGCATTTGAAACATGTTTAGCATGTTTGGATATAAAATTTGAACATATTTAAAATAGTAGAAGAGAAATTAGGATTGGATTTTTTGGTTTTGTATTGTTGGTTGGTTTTTGTTGGTTTATTTTATGTTTGTTTTGGTTTGATTTTTGTTGGGGTTTTTTTGAAAGCGCGGCTTTAAACTTCAAAATTGGAACTGTTACCTGGAGTTATGCAAAATTGTGCTGATTATTATGTTCTGTGTTGTAGATAGAGAGAATTTGATAAGCCCAAGTAACACAAGAAGAAAAATAGACCAAGAAAATGAAATACTTGTTTCTCCTCCTGCTATCTTCCACAACTGCCTTGCTGCTAGGTATGCTAAATATGTCAACACAAATAGAAAATAAGCCGGACCTTAAGCAAAAAGCAATGTTTAACCCACCATATTTGACCGTTGAACTTTAAAAGCAGTGAATAATCTTGTATGACTGATATGTTTATGATATTTTCAAGTTGCTAAGTGTGTTGAAAATCTATCACTAGCTAAATTTGAGTGTCCTTGCTTTCAGGTGCTCTTTCTATTTTTCTACTCTTTCACAGGTGGAATACATAATTTTTTAACATTATTTCAGCTTCCAAGTCCAAACATCCAAAGAAGTAGTAGTAGTGATGTATCATGTGCGTCTCAAGTAGTAAAGCTTTTTGTAATATTTACTGAGGGGTTTTTTGTGTAGTAGCCTTGATTTTGGCACTTAAATGTCTGTATTTCAGATAAAATTTATCAAAGTATTTATGTTGATTGTAAGAAGAATTGAACTAGTTATTTGATTGCAATCATTAAGCCAATTTCCCTAGTTTCATACTATTGCATATTAAAAAGCATATTATAAAATGCATGGTTACATTGAAATTTCTAACTTGTCAGACAAATCATCACTGAAAATGAAAATATTTCTTGAAATAAATATTTTACAGTTTATAGTAGACTTATGGTAATATTTAAAATACTGACTGATGGTTGGGAGGAATCTGCATTTTATCTAGTCAGGGAAGTAACCATGGTGCAAAGAAAAGAAATAATGGAGATGATAATATATGTAATGTTTGAAATATTCAATTATTTTAAGAAATTGAGAAGTGAAATTAATATTTTGGTTTTAATTTTGTTTTGCAGTCCGACTATTTTAAGGAATACTTACAGAACACCTCAGAGAAATAATATCCCTGGTTTGTATTTTCAGATTTTGGTTCTACAAAATATTTTACATCTCTAGATAAAAATCCTCATTTTGTAGTTACTGTCCTTTTTACATGATTTTTTTTAGGACCATATGGAAGCTTGTTTTGCACACCAAAACTTTCAGAGGTACAGATTTTATTCATGCATTTTGTTTCCTTTTCCTGAGTTTGTACATTTAGAATTTGACACAGAAATTATATATATGATTGTTAAATGTATTTCTAGGTCAGAACTCCAAAATGTATTTCTGAAAGTCTGGGAGCAGAAGTGGATCCAGATATGTCCTGGTCAAGTTCTTTAGCCACACCTCCTACCCTTGGTGAAACAGTGCTAATAGGTACTTCTAAATATAAAAAATTGCAAAGGGTTTAAAACTTCTGGTTTTTACACTGGAAGTTTACTCAGTATGAACTGTTTGGTTTTTTTAACTAAAAAAAGACAAAATTCTTACAATGATTATTAGTGGGTGCCTTTAGTTAATGCAGCCCTAAAGAGAAAACTTCTCAGAAGTTTTTTTTCCTTTGTCAGAAGGGTTAGGGAATATAAATTTAAAAATAATACAGCAAAGCATAGAAAGAGGATTAGATATGTTTGCTTTGCTCTATCACAAAACTGGAAACCATTGGGCTAAGTTTAATGGGTTTATTTATGAGGTGTAAGAAGGTGGCCTGCTGAGTAAACCTCCCAGCAGCAGTGTTGTTGTCAGCATTTTTAACCACTCTCACTGTGCCTGCCATCCTATCAATCCAGTGAGGTGAACTAGGATACTCATCCAATTTGAGACCTGAGCTCCTGGGTTCATATTTCCTGGGTTGTTTGGATGGGACAGTTCCTGGAGCTCATATACTGAGCAGCTGCAGGAACAGCTGTGTCAGCAGAGCTGTAAATGAGAATGAGTGGGTGATGATTGCCTCAGTGGTAATCAGCAGTGATTAGATAAACATTAAACCTCAACCTAAGGTGTTGGTGTAAGTGAGATTTCATTAGCATATGATAAGAAAAATGAAATTTGATTGTATGATTTATTGATGAAAATGGGAAGACCTGGATGTGTCTCCTTAGCTTCTGATACTGCTCTTTTTCATGTTAAGCTACCACAGTATAGAGCATATAAAGCATATTAAGAATGAATCCTAGGATTGGGAATCTCTTTTGGGATGTAGTGGGTAGTACTATTCACAAGGCTATTGAGTTGTGCCATTTTGGGTGTTCTTTGGTCCAGAAAGTTGTGAGCTGAAAAGAAGGGCTGAGGGAGTTATCCATACCTTAATGTGACATTCTGGGAGATGAGCTGTGGTTTAGGCTCTCATTTTCCCCTGTCTTGGTTAAGCCTGGTATTTTGTAATGGTGATATTACACTCTCTGCCTTCTGACACCTGTGGAAAGATAGAGCTGCTACACAGAACCTAGATGCCATGCCTGTGAAGCACTTTAATATACTGCTCTTCAGGCATTTTAAAAATAGGGTTCACTTTCTTGTTTTGTAACAAAAGTGAAGATAGTACTGCTGTTTTGGGAGGAAGTGGGGAAAAAACCCAAATTCCTGAAAGGTTTGAAGATCTCATTCAGATCTTTGGACAGAAGAAAATGGGGAGTAGTGCTGTGAATAATTGCTTGAAAGGGGAATGGCAGTGCTGTTTCAAGGTTGTAACTGATGGTAACTGGAAACATAGCAGAAACCATAACCTGTGACTTGGGGTGGTTTATGCTGCTTTTGAACACTATCCTTCAGCCTCAACTGTATGACTTTTTTGTTAAAATGTTCAGTTTTTAGTCGTTTATTTACAGATTTGAGTGGAATTAAAAATAATCCAATGAAAACCATTCCAAAACACAGCTGTATTTGAACATACTCAGCAGATCACTCAGGAGAAAATAAATTGACTTGTCTGTTTTTCTTCTAAAGCTAGAGAGAATGATTCTATTTCTGAAGCAAAGAGACAAGATGGAAGGGCTGACACAGTAAGTAGTTTTAAGAGCTATGTTGTTCTTTAATTTCAGTTAAGCTGTTCAGTTACATGTTTACATTCCTTGAGACAAGAATAAAAAGTTCTGTCATTTTCATCTTAAGTTTTCCTTTCCGACTTTTTAAAAAAGTTACTGCTCACTAAATTTGCAATACATGATTGCAGGATGTATTCTCACAAATAACCATCTCTGAGGAATACTGTTTGCTATGCTTATTAAAAAAACTAAAGCAACCCTGCCCCCCCTAACCATTTGGCTTCAGCAGCGCTCAGTATTATTCAGAGAGAAATCAAACCTAGGAATTATGTTGCTTATCTTAAGATTGGTTTGTCTGGTTTTTTCCCACTTATGTTAAACCCTTGAAAGTTATTCTTTGGGAATAACTTTTTTCTCTCAAACACAATAAGGAGTTGAAATTGAGTATTAATTTCAGTCCTTTGATAGTGGTAGGAAGAGTTCTTTCATAGCTGGAATTTGACTCTGTGTATATAAAAGCTGAATGACTGTTGAGAAACCGAGGATGATACTAAAAGGATTCAGTTACAAATTTAAGTTTGACCCTTAAGGACCTGAAACTTCACAGTTAACAAACTGTTACAAGTGAAAATAAGCAAGATGTCTTTGTCCTTCCTCATATATCCTTTTTTCCCTTTTTGAGAGGGTTACTGTAAACTGCTGAACGCATTCACTGCCCTTAAGGTGACTTTGGAATGTAACCTGATTTGCCTAAAAAATGGGGATTATCTGCTTATTTGTTTTTTCACATGTACCTGTGAAAATGTTACCTTTCATTTTAAGAAATGGAGCATTAGTCAGGTACTGCAGTAAATGTTTAGAGTTCTGTCCTTGACTGTTAAAGTAACACTTACTGGTACATAATACAACAGCTTTTGTCTTTGATTTACAGATTTTGCACAACTATATTTCCAAGCATGATAAATGTCCTGGGATAAGTGATGCAAGTATGTTGTCTGTACCAGAGACAGTAAAGCTAATTGCTGAAGATGACATCAGAGGTTTGGGTATGCATTGATGCTTTACCTAATGAGTATTTGGTGAAGCAAGACTGAGGATAAAATTGCATTCTGTGTTTTGGGCTGTTGTTGTGGCTAGTTTGTTCTGCCAGCTGTGTACTCCCAGTCTCTGAATTGATTCAATTTTGTAAAAGTAATCTAGCCTTAAAAAAGAGAGTGTCTGTTGAGTCAGTGAATTAAATCAGTGTCCTGTTAAGCCATGAAAGTCAGGTTACAGTGCCACTGGATAACAACCAGATTCATACTGTGAAGTGTGTTCACTGCAGATGGAGAGGTGAGACTGTGGAGAGCTGAGGCAGAAAACTGGTACAGGCTCAAGGGGGAGCAAGATTACTGCTTCTAGCTATTGAACAGGCTTAACTTTATCCTGAAGTTTCATGCTAGCAGTCAGTATTCTGTGGTGAGCTTGTTTTTTGATCTTGCTGTATCATTTCTTCATTTACTTCACTTTTTCAAACAGATAGCTCAAAACAAGACAAATCCTTTTGGAAAAATAATGTTTTGGCCTTTTTTAAATAAATAAAGAAAATACACAAGACAAGGGGAAAAAATGTTTTCATTCTGTGTTTTTAGATCATGTTACTGAACAAGTAAAAGTGTAAATTCCAGTGGGAGGTTTTTGATTTTAGTTGAGAAATGATGGCAGAAGAGAAGATTATTACTAGAAATTTGTTCAGCATGCATGGTGTAAAAGGGTTCTGTAGGGATTCACACTGGCTAGGCAGGACAGTATATCCTTAGGATTTTATGTCTCCTTATCTGAATTGAATGGCCTAAAAGTAATGTTTGGTGGTACATGTAAGAATTGTGAAAGAATCAGTTTAGAATTTGATAAGGAGGGCTGAGAATACATCAGGAAGCATTGTTGCTTGCAGAGTGATACAGGCCTGCTGTTTTTATACTGTAGGTTCAAATGTGCTGAAAAGAACGTGTTTGGTAGTAAATGTTTTCGCATAATCTGTAATTAACAGAATACTTTTAGAAATTAAGGACAAATTAATTGATCTCTGTTCCAGTACGTCCTATTATATTGCATACTGCAGCAGAGAAGATCAATTAAAACAATGTCTGAGAAAAATAAGGAGAAGAAGACCATTTGTCTTAAGAGTTCAGAATAACTTGAAAATGCTTCCCTTTTCCTATGTCTTCCCTTTTTGATAATAGTGAATTTGACATTTGAAGATGCTGTGTAAAAAAAGGACAGCTCCAAATTTGTAGCTTTCAGATGTTGGTTTTCTCTGGAAAAATATGATCATAAAGTACAGTAAGTTTTACTAGTTATACATTTTCAGTTAAAGAAAATAAGATCATAATATATCAAATTATCAAATAATATTGCCCTCTAGTGAGTTTAGAAGTCAGACGTAATTTCCCTGAATTTGTTTTTCCCTGGCATGAGATTATTCAGCATACCAACTGTATCTGCACAGTCTTTCAGATAATCCTTGTCTTCTTTAATCCTAAAAAAGAATGTCTCTTGTTTAAGTAAAACCAAAAAAACTGTGTATTTTTAGAAAGCTCTACTGACAAGTTATCACAGGATTAAAGGATATGGACACAGAAGCTGCTTCATAGGAACCTACTTTAGTAAAGGAAAATGGACCTGTAGGGTCAATCTGTAGTGTTACAGTTTCTTCTTTTTGAGATTTCATTTACCACTCAGGCAAAAAATAGAAAGTAAAGAGAATGAGTAACTTTCTATGTCTACAATATCAGTATGAACCAATATTGAATGTATTGCAAATGACTGGTCGTGTGTGACCAAGTACTGGGAAATCTTTCAGATATTACGCTATTTAAAAGTTCTAGTAGGGAAAGTTATAAAGTTGTAAGTAAAAGAAATTGTACCTAAAAAGGCTACTGGAAAAAGTTAAGCTATTGGTTATGGGTCTAGGGAAAACAGAGGCCTGTGGTGTTTTCTAGGTATTTTATTATGATATTTAATATGATTTCTGTGGTATGAAAAAGCCTTAAAAAGTACTCTGTAAAACACTATTCATGAATGTGGTATGTATAAGTGAATTTGGTACGTATAAGCTCTACAAAGTAGAGTTTGGGTTATTTTTCCCCCATTGTGTGTTATTTCCAAACACAAACAAAATGTTCTCATTTTTCTAATATCTGTGCCAATCTTGGATCTGCTTAAAAGCTTCCTAATCAATTAAAACATTGAGAATATTTCTAAATCTTTCTAGATACTATACTATTTTATAGTAGAAGACAATTTAATGGATTAAAACTTACATAACAGTTTCTTTAGCTGCCTGTTATAGATAAAAATAGGCAGCTCCCTAACATGTCTGGTACCTGCAATCAGGTATAAACTTTAGAAGAAAAAGATTAATATATTTATCATGTCAAATTTACTACTCATTATCCATCTATAGGGGGAAAAAATACTCTTTTGACACAGCCAGGGTTCATCTTGGCAGCCTTAGTCCCTACAGAGCTCAGGTGGCCAGGGCATTTACATGTATTTCCTTTGCCTCCTGTTTCCTCTAACAGCTACTTCCATTTTTCTTTACCAACTCACTCCTGAGTAAAGGTAATGGCTATAAAATTTAAAGCTTTATTTACCAATACTGTTCCCAAGACATTTCCTAAAGCTTATTTTCTTCTTTTCCTCTCTCCATCTTCTCTAAACTCTTTAGAGTCGGAGGTGTTAGATGGCTTACTGGGTGAGATGGATAGCTTTGAGGACACGTTCAGCATGCCAGCTGAGTCCAGTGAAACTCTTCTGCTGATGCCCCATGCTTTGGATGCAGTAGAGAAATATGAGATAAATCCAGATAAAACACAAGAAAAGAGAGCTGTTCCCTCTCAGCAGCCTAATGGAAGAAAGAATGGCATTTCACAGGAAGTCAAAACAAATAGCTGGACTGAAAACAGCCACTGTATCCGAGTGAACAGTTCTTTACTCCAGAACACCAGTGAAGATACAGGGAATGGTAAAGATGGCTCTTTCATAGGACATAAAAAAAAATTGGAGCCTGTTAGGAATGCAGGAGATGAGCCTGATCATGGAACACACAAGTCCTTCGAGAACAAGAGGCTTGTGAAGGAAGGTGTGCAGTCTCCATCAAGCCAGTGGTCTCAACTGAACTTATCTGATCTTGACATAACTCACCTGGAGATGTCTGTATGTAGCTCTCCACCCTCCAGCTTACGTAGGGAGGAGAATTTAGAAGAAAAGTCATTACTTATTGTCAAGGATGATGCTGTAGAAAAATCTTTACTGAACTCTTCAGGACTGATAAAAGCACAAAAGCTGCCGAGTGTCGATTTGTCAGAAAAATGCTATGAAATGAAAAACACTGAAAACAACCCAACATCAGAAATAACTCCAGTAAAATCTGTGTCATTGAGTGTTCAAGATCAAGACTTAGTAAAAGGGTGTGCAGCTGAGGTTTCCAAAATTAGCTTTTTAAACTATAGTTCTTTTTTAATTGAACATGCAGATGTCACAGAATATTCTGTAGTCTACAGTGGCAACTTCTCCAAGCATTTAAAAGCAACTTCTAAATCTGTTGTAACTGATGTTCTGTCTCACCCAGTTGTGTGTAGTGCCACATCTCCAGATAACTGTGATGACCTACACTTAATAAATAGTGAAAATACTCTTACAAAGTCCGGTTTTAAAAACCTGAAAATGTTACCCAGCTTGAGAAAAAGATCTAAGAACTTTATTTATAAAATAAATAATACTTTACTGTATCAAGAAGAAAAAATACAAAAAGAAGTTATCTCTGAATCACCTATTCATACTGTATTACCACATTTGGAATCTGATTCATATGAATTTAGAGGCTGTCTGGTGGCCAGTGATGTTGGACAAGGTATATTATTAAGCTTTTCATCATTTGTGGAGGATTCATTATTTGTTATGAGCCTTTCATATAAATACTTCAGATAAAATCATGTAAAATCTTGTGTTTGTGAAAATGTGGCTGAGCAATTGGGAATCAACATATGGGATTGGTCTGTTATACAGTGATAAGGATAGCATCATTTTCAAGTAATCTTGTGCTAACTTCTCATTACAGGTTAGTTTCTGGAATTGAAACTTCCACACTGAGCTGCTATTCTAATTGACAAGCTTGGTTATCTTTGTCAATGATGGTTTTACATCCATAATGTCAAGGGCCTTTTTGTCTGAGTTGGCAACTTCTAAGCAGTCATAAAGAATGTTAAAGTTGTATAGTTATTTTTCTAGAATTAGGTGCTTTAAGACTGTACATTTGGCTCTTCCAAAAGCACGAAGTATTTTAAAAAACAGTACAATGAAAGCAAGCACATGCTTCTATTTTTAGAAGCTGTTGTTCTTGCTAGAATTACTTTATATTAGGAGTTGAAGTACTTTAAATTTGAAGCAGATCCTTATGTTGAGACACAAGGAGTTGAAGCCCATCTTTTTAAATTTCATTACAACTAAATCTTTATCGTTTTTTACCTAGTAGCATTAACTGCAGCCCAATCTCTTTTTTCTGACTGTTAGAATATGATTAGGTTAAACAGACCTCCAGCCTTGCCAAAGCATTTGCATTTGAAAACAAAGTGATACTTGGTGTTCTGCTCTTAAGCTTGTGTAGAAATTATCTAATCAGTTAAAATTTTATTAAAATCTGAATCTACATTTGTTTGAATAAATTTATTCACATTTTTCTCTGTAATGTCTTTTCTTGTAGACCACCTTCTTCCTGCTGAGAGAGAGCGTTTGGAATCAAATACTAAGACAAACAACTTCAGCACTTCTACTTTAAAAATGGATATAATGCATAATTCATCCAATAATGCCTTCAGTGATAGGCTGAAACGACAATACCTGAGAGTCTTGGGGGAGAATGCAAGAGACAATCAACCTGCTACATCAATAAAATGCTTAGAAGTATCTAATACGCTGAAAGAAGACACAAAAAATTCTGTAAATAGTGAGATTGTTTTAAATATAAAACGTAAAGTTCTGACTTCAGCATGCCTAATGGCAAGAAAGCGTTCTAGATTTCTCCCTAAAAGCTGTGCTTTAGGGAAAGATGAAGAAGATATGGACTTGAGTGATAAGTTGAATGATGGAGCTGCTGTACCTCAGACCCTGAAAGAACTTGGGTCTTCTCACAGGGGCAAGGAACTCTTGATTGATATTCACAATGACTCTACGTCTGTGACAAACAGTGGTTCCCATAATACATTGTGTCAGATCAACTTTGGGATAACTGGAATCAGTAGTGACTGCTGCAATAAATTATCACCCAATAAAAGGCATGCTGCAGACCAGAGGTCAGGAGTTGACTTTAGAGAAGTACACAGACCCTTGGGAATAAACTTCTTGGGAAATGACAGTACTGGATTAAAACAAGGGGAGAAAACAGATACTGCTGCTTTTTCAGAGGATGTAGCCATCAACAAAGACCCAAAGCCAGCTGAAAACAGCAAAAGCCGTCAAGCAGCTGCTTTCAGTAACGTAGCTGTAGACATTTCTAAAGAATTACTAGATTGTGTAGATAATCATTCTTTGAATGAAGTCATTTCTGCAGAAGATAAAAAAGTAGCACCTGTGTATTCCAGCAAAAAGCCAAACAAGAACCTAAAGTGTAAAGGGGAATCATCAGTGAATCTTACTGCACACAGTTTGAATCTGGGCTTTAGTGGCTTTCAGACTGCTTCCAATAAGCAGATTAAATTCTCTGAAGCCAGTATAGCAAAAGGCAGAATGCTGTTCAAGGATATTGAAAATGAATGCTTTGAAGCCTCTTCCATGGAAAAACTCAGAAACTTTTCACATCAAGTTAAAAAGGAAAATTTGTTATTTTCAGATTCAAAAAGAAAGTTGGACAGTAATTTATCTGATTCTTCAGATTCACAGGCAAGTTTTCTTGAGCCTAGGCATACACAATCTACTCCACATAAAGTTGGCTTGTGTAAAAGCTTTCCTAGAACTCCACAAGCCTTGGAAGAAGCAAATCAAACCTTGACACCAAGCCAAGAAGCTGAAATTGCTGAGCTTTCCAGTATCTTGGAAGAAACAGGTAGTCAGTTTGAATTTACACAGTTTAGAAAGCAAAGTAACACAATACAAAGTCATGGCTTGCAACAATTAGGAACTGTAGAAACACATAGAACAAATAATGTAGAAAATATTTCCAAAACAAGGAAAGATGTGGGGGTTTGTAGCACTTGTAAATTGGAAAACCAAGTAAAAAATGACAAGTATTGTACTCGGGAGGAAGACACAAATGAAGACTCTGAATTGGTGGAAAATGAAAAAGAAAATGCCGTAGTTTTCCACAAAAATGACAAAAAGCTTACTTTTACTAACTTAGACATAAATGAAAGTAGAAGATCTGAAGAGAGCTTTCCCATAGCTAAGCAGGACAGCTTTTCTAATTTCATAGGCTTTACTTCAGCTGGAGGTAAAAAAATAAATATTTCAAAGGCTGCTTTGAGTAGGTCTGCAGAGCTCTTCAGAGACTTGGATGATGATAACTATTTGTTAAAATCTTCTGAAACTGGTACTAGATGTCACAATTCAAATGGATCTATGTCTTCTAACAGTAATTTTTTCAGATGCCTGACAAAAGAAAGCAAAGAAAAAACTTTTTGTGTTTCAGATTTCAAAAGCATGAATACTCTTTCCCACTCAGGTTCTGTTTCCCACCATGCACAGAATAAAAATGAGGAAAATACTAATACAGCATTCAAGGAAAACATAGAAAATAAGACAAAGATATCAGTAAATGATAGTGAAAATGGTAGCTTCAGTAGTATTATCAACAGCCTATTATCTACTAAAAATCATAAACAAAATTATAAGATTTCCAAACAGATTTTAAATCAAGGAAATTATGAAGGCAATTTGCAAGACAACTCATTAGATGTATCATATTTAGAAGATGCTGTTATGACTGCAGAAGAACACAGTTTAAATCCGTTGTACGAAATGGAAAACCAGTCTCCTAAGCAGACAGAAGACAGAAAGGAAGATGAATGTTTGTCACCAAAATGTCAGACTCAAGCTGGTGGTGATAGATCCATTCCTGACACAGTTTCAGATCATTCTCTGCCCTTGTTCACTGAACAATGCGGAGAAGGAGATGTAAATGTTTTGGAGAACTCTGATAAAGAAAAAACAAATTGTAAAAATGTGGAAGAAGACACCAGTCACAATAAGGACCTGCTAATGAATAAAACCAGAATAAAAATAGGTTCTTACAGTCATTACCAAATATCTCTTGAACAAGAGGTAAACGTGGGCAAAAATGAAGTGGAAGGGAATTACCTAACTGGTTTTCATACTGCTAGTGGTAAGAAAATAGCAATTGCTGATGGATTTCTGGCTAAAGCGGAACAGTTTTTCGCAGATGTTGATGTAAGAAAGGAACATACTGACAATTTTGAGAACCTCATCAAGAAAAGGAAATGTGGCAAGAACTGTCTTAAAGACTGTGATTTATGTATTGAAAGCATTGCTCAGCATGACTCAGAAGAACTCAGTTTTAATGAAAAGCTCATTCCTGAAGAGCTTGGAGGAAATCAGTTTAATCGGGCAATAGAGAGCAGTCATATTAAACATGCTGCAATTCTTGACCCTGCTAAGCTAAACCCATTTGTTGATCTAGGTGAAGCTTGCAAAGAGAGTTTGGTAACTTCACATGCGCATAAAAAAGCTGATGTCAGACCTGGAAAGACAGAATTGGAATCCCCTACAGGACAGAAGAGTGATGCTTTAAGAAGTACTAATTTGTCTGAAGATAGAAAATTCCTTGCAGAGAAAAAGGTAGACTATTCAACAAGAAAGAGGGATAATTCAGAAAACACAGATCATTTGCCTGTGCACTCTGCTGGATCTCTGCATTTAATGAAGGTACCACATGACTTCGAAGACAACGGTGTGCCTGGAGATAGAAAAAATGCTTTATGTGTTGAGGAGAACAATAATAAAGCTGATCGATCACTCCTCTCAGCTTCAAGAAGTAGCTGCTCTTACATGAATGGTGAGAGTAAGGAATTCGACTTAGAACTTTTAAATGAACCTACTGCTGATAAAAACTGCTTCACAGATACCATAGCTAGTGCTTGCCAAAACCTGTCACTAGTCAGTCTTCCTGAAGAGGAAACTAATTTTAACAGGTTAAAAGAAACAACACTTAAAATTGAAAAGCAAAGGGGTGATTTGAAACAAACCGTGTTTAGCACAGCAAAAGGGAAAGCTGTGTCTGTTTCAGAAAATGCATTAGCAAGAGTCAGACAAATGTTTCAAGACTGCAGTGAAGCTGTAAAATATGAAATTGAGCCTAACTCAAGAAAAAATCAAACAGAAATTGCTAGAAATTCATCTGTAGTCCTTTACACTGAGTGTCCTAAATCTGCTAAACTTTCAGGGCACTTGGTTGCAAATAAGCAGATAAAGCCATCAGATACTTCTACAAGCAGTTTTGGATTTTTTAGTACAGCAAGTGGAAAGCCTGTTGAGCTTTCAGAACAGTCACTCAGGAAAGCTAGACAGCTCTTTTCTGAAATGGAAGGTAATCATTCACCACATGTACAAGAAGCATTTTTAGTTGAGGAAGATGTTGAAAAGTCTAAAATGCACACTGAAGTACTTCCTAGGAAAATGCAGGCTGTTACATCAAAAGGGGAAGAAAATACCAGCCCTGAATTGATTTCAGATTCTGCTTTTGGCTTCAACACTGCTAGTGGAAAGCAGGTAAAAGTTTCTAAAGATGCCTATCAAAAAGCAAAGGCAATTTTAGAAGAAACTGATTATTTTTTGAGTAGTGGGCTTTCTACTACAGATCAGCTTAGTTCAATTAAAGACAGTGGTCAACATGTAAAATCTTTAACAGATAAGGTGATCTCAGAATTCAAAACTGAAAAAAGCTGCAGTCAAGACTCTGACTTTAAAAGCATGTGCCCTCTGGGAATAAAGTATTTTCCAAGCACTTATGTCAAAATGCCTGAGCACACACCATATAATCAAAAAAACAAGCAGTTAACGTCATTTAAAAATAACTTTCAGGAAGAAGAAACAGAGTCTTTTGGAAAAGGGCAGCTGAATCTGGGGTCAAAACCAGAGTCTGAAGCAATTTCATGCAGAGCTACTGCTAAAGCAGAAGTTAATACTAATCTTCTCCAAAGTCAAAAAAATTACTTGGAAGTAGAGGCTGTAGAAAGTGCCAGAGCTTTTATGGAAGACAGTTTTTCCAGTTCTGGAGTACAAATTAATGCTGCACAGACCTTCAGTGGCAGACTGAAGGATAAAAACTTCCAAAATAAGACCTTTGGGAAGAGACACTTTGAAGAAAACAACTCACTTGGTAAGTGGTTTATCTTACATATATTCAGCTCCATATTTAAGCATAGTGGATTGGTTTAGGTTTTGGGGGGTTTTTTGCATGTTATGTTGATTTTTAGGTCACAAAGACATTCAGGTTCTTTCTCTAAGTGTCAATGACAAAAGCTCTTCTTGCTGCAGGGTAATTCATCCACTCTTTCCAGGCTTAAATATGCACAGTAGAAGCTAAATTTGTTATTAGTAATTTTGAAGGTGTACAGGTTTGCAGTTTTACCATAAACTTACAGAAGAAAGCTACTGCTCCTTCTCTGAGCAGACTTCCTTTTTTTCCTTCTCTTTACGAATCTAGTGTTTTTTTCATTGAAAAATGAGTAGCAGTGTTTTCATTTTCACCTGTTTGTGCATTGTAGGTGAAGACAGTGTTTTCCTTGTATCAAGATTGCTAGTCAGTTATGAAAAGTATTTGCTGATCTAAAAGCAGTTTCTTGACTTCTGAAACTGATCTGTCTAGGGCTAAAGTGTTGGTACTTGATGCTTACATAGACACCCAGACCAGTCCAGGGGCCTGGGCTAGCTGAAAACTCCTTGTTGAATGGGAGATTGCAGCAGAGTTGCTGTCTGGCTGCACAGGTCCAGGTGCAAAGGTCAGGCAGGCTAGTGCTGAAAAGTTTGGATAGGGGGCAAAAGCCAGGCAAGGACTCTTACCAAACCAGCTTGAAACAGCTGTGCTACAGTTGAACCCTGACCTTAGTTACTGAAAGTTCAAAGAGAGATGCAGGTGAAGTGCTAGAGAGCTGTGCTACTGGAGTGCACTGTGATGCACTTTCTGAGGCATACTGAGTGTGTTTGGTAACTTCAAACTTACAGACTTCATTTGAGTGGAGAAGAATTACTGGTCACAAAAGTTTAATCCTAGACTTCATTGTATGGGGTTTTGTTGTCATTCTTGGTAACACAATATGCAGAAGCTTCTGGAATTTGTGGTGAGGTGGCTCTGTGTTTGAAAAGGCCATTTGAGACATGTCGTCTGAAAACTCGCTAATTCTGCTTGCTCTGACTTCAGCGTTTTATGTAGAAATTACAGTTATATGATTGATATGAAACTGGACTTGAAGGGAACATCACCTTTAAAACCCTGTGTTTTTATTCTAGGGGAACCTCCAATTAAGAGGCAGCTTCTGCTTGAATTTAACAGAACAAAGAATTCCCCCAGGTCTTTGCAAGCTTCAAAAAGCACCCCTGATGGTAATTTTAGTCATCTTGTGTTCTAAGCAGTAATCCAGTGTCAGTTGTTATCTTGAGAATTTTTCAATTTCCAGTAACTTAACAAATAATAAGTTTGCTTAACTACTGCATTTATCAGTGTAGTCATGGAAATTCAGGAAACTGAAGCTGTGGTAATGTCTCTGCAAACTTGAAATCACATGATTAATGATATGTCTTATTGCATAGAGACTAACATAGTCTCTAAATATATTCCTTCTGCAAGAACTCTGGTTTAATTTCCAGTTCAGGAGGAACTTACCTACTCTCTCACAATCCTAAATCTCACAAATTCTAGTCTCAATAGGAAGAATGCATTTCACTGATTAATCTACAGAATATATTTTATTGATTAACTTTGTGTAGATGCTATCTGGTAATATACTTACTATATAATCATTTCTCATATGAAACTTCCTCTTTGCAGCCTAAGGGCATAGCACAAATGGGTTTACATTCTAGGCAGATATGATTCAGTTACATCCAAGATATGCATGTCCTTCAATAATGGAAGGGAGGAGTCTGTGCAATTCTGCCTTATTCTGTTGTAACTTCAAATAAAGTAATAGAAGTTGCTGAAATAAAAGAATAAAAGTTCTAAATGGAATGGTAAGCCTACCCAGAGTTAAATATATGATAAAACATTTCCCTAACATTTCCCTTTCCAGAGCCTAAAAATATTTTGCTGGTTCACAAACACAAACTCTTGAGAACTCAGCATTGTGAGCACTTATCGTTTACATCTCTCTGGGAAGATGTTTAAACAAACATTTTTGAGGGTGGGAAAGAATAAAGATGTTTAAATTCACTCTGAAAACTTTTCTATATATCATTAATATAGATAAAACATGTGCTGTA
>VWYI01048794.1:229527-285130 GCA_013399455.1 Anthoscopus minutus | reverse complement strand
CTCGGCTCGGCTCGGGTGCCTCCTGCCCTCAGCGCCGAGCTCCGCCCGGGATCCCGTCCTGCAGCCGCCGTGCGGGCCGGGCTGTCGGGCTCTGGCTCAGCGCAGCTCGCACGGAGCTCCAAAGCCTCGCTTCCTCCAGCCCAGGCGCTGGAAAACTGCTCCGGATGGCGTCTTTGTCAGCCGCGGCCGGGTGTTACGGAAAAGTAACCTCTTAGCTAAGTTTCATTTCAGCAACTGTATTAGTAATTTTCTCCTTCAAAACACATTATTTCATATACTTGAGAGCAGGCGAAAACGTTTACTTTTTTTTTTCTCAGCCATTAAAAGTAGCTTGCTTTACGTGGTGTGGCTTTTTCAAGTAGGTTTTATCAGAACCCTAAGGTCTGACTATCAGAGTTAATGCTAGAGCTGCTTCTCTTATAAGTGGGATTAAGAATGTGACCTTACCTCAGGTTCTCTTATTTTCAATTAGTGGTTCTGAACGCTTATCCCGTCTCTTGTGCGGAACCGGCCATTGCATATTTCTCTCATGATGCCGGAGCAGCAGGGTATTTATTACCAGCCATCCAGGCAGACACAAAGTCAACACAACACCCTTATGTGTGAAGACAGGTGCAGATACAGGGCTTGGATTGCACAACGGAGGGAAAACAATCTTGAATGCACTGTAATACGGAAAATTTAAAGAGGCTGCTGTAAAAGGGCACTGCTGCGTGGCTGTGTGATTATGAAACCGTAGCTTAGAAATGTCCACCCACGCTGAGTAATTCAACACAAATTTCAGATGACAGAAAAGTAGAAGGCCTCTCTTGAGGAGGGCTGAATTTATTTGCTGTTGGATTCTTTTGATACACGCATGCCTATGAATATATCTTTCTTGCTGAAAAATAAACACTTAATGCAAAACAAAAGTTGCCTGATGATATTTTATTGCCTAGTACCATATGAAACTTGGGAAAACTGGAACTTTCAACTGAGAGCGTTTGCACACATGGACAGCTCAGGCACATGCCCAAATTACTGCACGTCAGCAGAGCTTCACTGTTTAAACATGTGGCAAACACATATATAGACATGTTATCTTAGGCTAAAATAGTTTACTTCTGTGATGGTTTATGGCAGGATTAGCGAGTTACTGTGGCTCAGCTAACTCCACAGCTTGTTGAAATAAAGGAAGCTTGGTTACGTAGCTGAGGCACTGAAGTTTCTTTTCCAGAATGGCTCATGTGAAACAGAAGCCCTTTTTAGCAATGAAAAATCTATACAGTCTGTCTTATAATGCCATACTCCTTGTCCTCAGAATATTCCTGAATGTGGTAGAATGTAACATTCTATCTCTTAGACTGTCACTCAAAGATAGCAGAACTTAGGCTTGTGTTTGCAAGTATTTCTTAGCTTTCAACTCTTTCCATATTTAAGAGCTTGAGGTTGCACCTTGGTTCAAATTCAGGTAAGGTATTGAGAGAGATTACTTTCCTTCAGACTCCTTTTCCCCACTAGGAAACTACTCCTGACAGATGTGCATGAACATTGAGTAGAACTGACAAACTTCCCTTCCCATTAAAAAATTATACTTTCCCCTGATCTAAGCATCAGACTTTTTTTCTCTTTGCTGGTATCTTTACTCATGCATTCCGATTTTAAAACTGCCCGATGCCTTTCACTCCTTTCTACTTTTACTTTGATTTGTTGTGGTTTTCATTTCTGTTGTCCAAATGTAAGTCAAAGTTGTACCTATGAAATAATTAAGACAAATTAACAAAGACAGAGTCTCATATTTCTTCCAACAGCTGGGTTCAGATTGGAAAAGAGAGAATGTGATGAAAGGAAATCAAGATTGGTAAAACTAGCTGGCAGGAATCTCTTGGCTAGATTTTTACTTCGTTGCATATGTACTTTATATATTCTGATGTTATAAGCTTAATTTATCCTTAAATCATTGTTTTGGTAAAGTTCTTCAAAGGATCTGAGCTAAGTGTTGACTGACTTGACAGCAGTTGAAGGTCTGGGGCTTGAGCCATGCAGAGATTACTTTTGCCAAATGTTCCCAAAGAGTGGGTTGCCAATTTTAGCCTGGATTATAACAAGGCAGTGTGTAGTACACTACATGTGTAGATTTTATTGAACTTCACAAATCCAGGATTTTCAGAAAGTTTCTGTATGATGGGCTTCTTACATTAGATTTCAAGTCCATCCCCTAACTTTCCTGCAATTGTTTTGAATCTCTCCATTAGCTTAAATTAACTTGTTTTAGGGTGTTCTGTTCTCAAAGAAAATGCAAAGAAAATAAATTAGCAGTTGAGAAGTTTGTATGCTAAAGAGCATTCTGCTTTCAGAGAACACATTTTCATCATAAAATGCTGAATAGTTCACTGTTACAGTAATTTCTGTTTTCAGTTAAATAGTTGTTCAGTCAGATAATCTCTCCAAAGTAACTCTGCCTGGTTTTTTAGGGTAGTGACATAAAGGAAGGAACTAGGTCAGTAATTAGGTTTGGGATTACCTGTAGGTGACTGCTCATGAATTGCAGGATATTGTCTGAGCTGCATGTTGTGTGCGTGGAGTTCTTTTTATAGCTTCAAAAATAGCAGTTACTTAGAATTTCTCTATTCTGTTTTTCCTTTGTTTCATATTTACTTTCATATATAATACCAATTTTTAAATTGTCTGATTGATATAGTCAGAATGACCCTTGAGAATTGCAAGATTTTCACATGTAATTGTTGGTTACCAAATTACTTTGAAATGTACAATAATTTCTGATTGATATAGTCAGAATGACCCTTGAGAATTGCAAGATTTTCACATGTAATTGTTGGTTACCAAATTACTTTGAAATATACAATAATTTCTGGTAAGTATGGGCTGGAAGATGCAATGGAAAGGTGTGAAATGACTCAATTTCTTTCATACTGAAGAGGGCTCTGCAACCTGAGAGCCTTCAGGTATGAAGGGAACAGAAACACCTGAGAGCCTTCAAGTATGAAGGGAACAGAAATCAGATAACATGACTGAAATACATAACATAATATTCTTATACTCAGGACTGAATTTATCTTGTCTGCATAGCATAATATTTTCTTTAACCTGTTTTAAACCATCCTTTTTATTAACAGATCAGGTAACAAATGAATGTGGCTTTTTATTAAGATACCAATGTGAATGTCTTGAAATATTTTAAATAAGTGTAGTGGATTACTAATACTCCCTTATAGCTTACCTCATATTTTTTCCTGGTAGGAACTCAAGGCATTTTTGCCTAAGTAAATATTAATTCCCATTACTCTGCAGGCAATAATGTCTTTCTGATACAAAGAGATAATTTTCTCAAAGCTGCTTGGAAGGTTATTAATTCTGTTTATCAAGAATTTTCCTTGAAAACCCGGAAGTTTTGGACCAGCTTTTACCCCTTGTAATATTCTGAATTAAATGTTTGTATGCATCCATTTGAATGGAACTTTTCTGATTTTAAATAGGTAATAGATATGAATTTAAGTTCACCTGGAATGTAAAATTCTTCTGCAGCTTCTTTTTCTGTAGTGTAATTAATAGGAGTTGAGGAGTTCCAAATATATATACTATTATGTTGAGTCACTGGATGTTCTGCAGTCAGTTTAAGGTGGAGTCAAAATGTATTCCCAAAGTAGTTAAGTAAGTGTTATTTTTCTCTGCTCTGGCTGTTCTAAATCACATAAAATTTTTTTTAATGTTCCTGCAATAAACCGCATAAGATATTTTCTTACATATGAGAAAAAGAAAACTCTCTACTTTGCTTTTCCATGGGAAAAATTTAAAGAAAGGTTTCTTTATCCTATTCAGGAAGCAAGAAGAAATTTAAGCAAGAGAAGTTCTGGGTTTTTTTCCCAAGGACAAAACTTAATCTAGACTAGGAATACTGGTAAGCAAAAACATTAGCCTTTGAAGAAAGTCTCTTTCTCTTATAGTTTGAAAACACAGAGATTTTCATAGAAAAAATTTAAAAGAGAGAAAAAGAACTTTTAAACAAAAAGCCTTCCATTTGATTTGTGTTTCTTCAGCATTTCACATACCACTAATTTGGATCAGAGTTTAGCCTCTTTTTCTTAACTATCCTGTGATGTTAGGTTGTCTGTGTTTCTAATACTGAAGTAATTAGAGTTCAATTTCTGGTTTGCACCCAAGGTACATACAATTCGTGAAATTTCCCTTTGCCTAGTCTCTCCACCTGAAATGGAGAAGTGACTGTTCCCTTCTCCACAAGCTTCCCTTCTCTTAAAAGAAGGGAGACTATTTGTTTTGGAAAGATAAGTAGCAACTTAAGTATCCTTTGCATAAAATGCTATATTAATGCTCTATATTCGTGTAAATTCCATATTGAAGTTCATGCTAAGTGCTGAATTTGGGTCATATAGTCTTCTTAAAAAATAGATTGCAAAGTAAGGAAGATTTTAAATTAAACTTTATGTGTCTTGATAGAGCTTAAGAATTAGAACTAGAATGGACAAATAAATATTGGGGGGTTTAGCTATCTGTTTGCTTAGACTGATGTCCTATGCCTCATCCCCTGAGTCCACTTCCAATTTATTAGATATGGTGGTAGTTTTGCTTTTATTGAAGGCAATGAAAGAGTTAAGGTCGACTTATAGACTGAGCCCTTAACTAGCGAAGTGTTTTTCAGAGCATCTAATAATGTGCTTTGCCTGTATCACAAGTAGCAGGTTTATAGGGATTTATCAGCTCCTAACTCATTAGAGGCTGAGAGCTGGGTAGGATTTAGAAGCAAAACTATTATCAGAGAGGACAAATGCAGAGCAGGAGACAGAAATTGCATTGGCTCTCCCTGGATCACATTAGTTTCTATGGATAAATAACTTAAATCCTTGTGGAGTCAAGACCATGTGATTCACAAAACATGTTTACATCCACTGAACAGAAAAATAGTCTGGCAAATGTAGCTATGAAAAGCAACTTTAAAAGTACAAATGAATATGTATTGAAACCACCAAAACAGGAGTATTTCAGAAAATGCTCAGAACGTCTGTACGTGATTGAGTTTGATTTAGATTTGATTTGCATCACCTTTGCACTTTGTGCTCAGGAACCGTTCCTCATTTCAAGGAGCTATTGTCCAATTAAAAACCTTAGCACGTTCATAATTCCTAAGGAATGTCAATGGCTGATTGAGTATTATAAGGAGGAACCAGCAGGCTCTACAACTCCACATTGCACTGGTGTTTCTCTTAGTTAAGGTTTTGAGCATTACTGATACAAGGCAACAACCTTGCTTGATCACATGTGAATCCTGTAGAGGCACCATGACTATTAGCATATATTTTTGGGGAACTGCCCAAATTTTCTATCAACTCTCAGTTTCGCTCTGTGTCTTTTGCAGTGAAATGTAATCCTTTTCAGTTTCCCTGTCTCCATTTTGTTTGTGTTTAAGATCAGCTGTGTCTCCGTGACCACAGTCACCAAAAGCAATAGTCTAGTTGTAGAATAATGAGGGACAGGAACTGGTGATTTTTTCCTTCATGCAAGTCTGCTTGCAATGCTTTAAGCATTGTGATTCATCGTAATAGTCTTCAGCAACTTGGCTGTGAGTTGTTAATAGCTGACTGCAGAACCTGAAACAGAAGCACCTCTTGAGTCAGGAGTTTTGCCTGTTGTAGCATCATAATGTAATCCTATTGGAACTGTGGATTTGGGGGTTTAATGCAAAGACATATGATATAAAAGGTGGAAACTGAGTCTTTGCACTTTAAGTGGAAAATAAGATCTCTGTTTGATGTAAGCATCCTGAGTGGGTGGAGACAGCCTAAATCATGAAGAGGTGTGGTTGAAGTTCATCCCTGGGTTTTGGGTTTCTTTGAACCTAGCCTGGCTAGGGCTTTGGGTACATTTTGAGACATCTGACTCAACCCAAGGTGCAGTAAATTCCCGCTTCACTCCTCAGATGTGTCTACAGAGGTAACTCTTTAGTTATAGGTAATTTATGTGAGGTGAAAAAGAGCAAATTGGTTAATCTGTATACCGGCACTGAAGATATGAAAACGTATTTTGTGAAATACATAGTGAAACAATTATAGTTTGCATAGCCTTATTTTTGTGTCTCTAATCTCTGCAGATCTCTCTGAAATCATTTTTCCAAACATTGGCATTCCTTTCTATGGGAGGAGACAGCACTTTGGCTAAAATGGAAAAATACTGTTGTTGAGTTGGCTGGTTAGCTATTCAACTAACATAATCTTTAGCACTCCATGACATATATCAGAAGTCTGGTTGTCAAGACACATTCTGAAAATTCCATGGATTTCAAATGTTATCTGAGTGGCGGGTATAATCTCTTATATTATTGTCATACAAATATAGAATTTGAATACCTGTGGTCTGAAAGTTACACAGGAAATAATTCCTACGTGTGGAAAATGAGAAAAAAATGCACATACAGAAGCAAAATCTATGGAGGAAAAAGGGTATTTTTTCCCAGGTGTCATATAAAAATACATTATATAATTATATTATATATAATGATACTTTACATACATTATATAATATGTAATACATATATTACATAAATATATACTATAATATACTATTCTCTAATATTCATTATTTCATGGAATGTAACACCCTGCTGACTGTGTTTGCAGGAGTTACATGAAGTGCTGCAGCTTGAACTGATATGTACATACATTCATATATACATGCATAGCCATATAGGCTTGTGTGTTTTGACCTGGCTAAAGTAATGAGGAAGGATTTTGTCTTCTGCAGAATTATTTAATTTCTTCAATGTGTCATACATGAAAATCTTTCAGAACGTTAATATTAGCATAGAAAGAGGTGTGGACCTGCCTAAATGAGCCAAACCTTCCTTCATCGGGTAGTTTGTTCAAACGTGTCGCTGGAGAATTTTGTCATAGTTACTGACTCTGGTATATAGTGGGTAAATAAGCCACAAGTAAACATTACGACTTTACCTAAAGGATGGGCATGAATAGCCATTAGTTTCGCAGGAAGGGAGGAAATTACCCTTTTCCTGATTGTGAGGTAGTTAAACGCGGTCTTTCCAGAGTGGGTTTTAGTCGATGAGGTATTCAAACAGTGAGCACAAAGGAACAGTGAAGGATTACTTTTCTAAAAAAAAGACTGAACTGTAAACAATAGTAAGTAATTGCTTTCTTGTGTTGTTCAGCTTAAATTAACCCTGAGAAAAACGAAATATCTTCTGTTTGATCTAATTTACAAATTCGTAGTTTGTACAATTTAACTGAATTAAGGAACATTGACGAGATGTTGATTAGTGCTGAGATTATCTGCGCATACTAATAGGCAGCTTGATAAGATCCAGTGGTCCCAGCAGCGGGTATAATTGTCAGAACTATCAGGCAATTGTTGGCAATCTAGATAAATTAAAAGTTACTTTCTTTATTATTATTATTATTATTATTATTATTATTGCTTTGTAATTTGTGCTTTGGTTAATACCAGTAAAGCATTCCTGAAAGTTTTTCCCCTGTATATTTTTTTCCATACATCCTGTGCTTTTGTTTTGTTGTATATGGTTAAAAAAACCCCAAATAATTAGAAGTGCTTTTAAAATTAACTTTCTTTTCAATAGACCCGGTTTCTTCCCCGCTGGACGACATAATGTCTATTATCTCTATGCAATTCCTCTCCTTTGTTCTTTTTCCATCAGGTATAAACTAGTATTTACCTGCTTTGCAAGCTGCACGTGCACTGCCCCACTGCAGAACTCTCTGGCATATTGCCATACTTAATGAAGAGTAAAAATTCCAGGGCTTTGATAATTTACCCAGTTGAAAAGCCACAAATAACACCAAAATACAATGAAACTTGCAAACAGAGAAAGAAGAAGACATGAAAATAAACAAGGTTGTTCTTTTTTATTGATTAATTTTCTTCCAAGCATATAACTTTCACAAAATTATCTGAAAAGATCACACTCAAATGATGTCAGTGGTTAATGGGTTGCACAAAAGTGTATATTAAAAAGCCATGTAATTTGTGACTCACCATTCCAGTTTCACCGTGTCTGAGCATAGAAAGAACTAAAACAATGAAAGATTTACAGACTAAGCTTACATTCTTCAGGGATTTAAGATTTCCACTGTGGTTAATCAAAACTGTATATGACTAAAAGGCTGTATTTATTCTATTTCTAAATAGAAAACAAGCAGAACTAAACCCTTTCAGATTGAATGCAATTTTGCCTATAAAAATCCATTTCCTTTTAAATTTTTTTTCTCCTGGTTATGTTACTATGCTGGTTATACTGAGTGAGTTGGGTAATTGCTCATCAAAGCAAAAGTCCCTTTCAATGGAAAAGGAGCAAATGTAGGTAGGACAGAGAAGTAGAAAATTATTTTAAATGCAGTAATCTGCTATTCTTGAAAAAAAAGTCTCATTTCCTATGAAACCTTTCCTCTGCAAAATTGCTTCTGTAATTTTGGATTATGCATATGCTCTTAGCATTCAGTATTTCATATTTGGTGCAGTGGTAAGGAAGGGTGAGGAAAATTGCTACAAGGGGTTTAATCCTCCCTTGCTTCTGAAGGATGGAAGAGCTGAGGTATCAACACCAGTATATTTTAGAGTAGTCACAAAGCTGTTTTAATTTATGGTGAAGAGAACAGCCCCTTAAGGACAATTCCTCACTACCCTAAACTTCAAGAATGTTTTGCACTCTCCAGTATGCTCCCTTCACTGGGAATGTGAAGAGCATTTGGCAAATTGTGACTGTTTGCTGGGAGTTTTATCTTTTTTGTGGCTCATATCTGGGGGTTATCCACCTCTTAATTTCCTCTTTTGTCCTGCTGAAATAGTACTGAGCAAAACTTTCAATTAACTGTATTACAATAACTAGGTTTGGCCAAATAGCTAGATACACAGACTTATGTGCCATTACAGGTGAAAAAACCCTCAGCAGATCTGCTGTTAAACGATGTCTGTATTTACCCT
The DNA here is from genome assembly GCA_013399455.1 of Anthoscopus minutus. Taxonomy (NCBI): domain Eukaryota; kingdom Metazoa; phylum Chordata; class Aves; order Passeriformes; family Paridae; genus Anthoscopus; species Anthoscopus minutus. Next base: position 276,169 of record VWYI01048794.1, on the reverse strand, counting down.
ATCCCAGTATTTACAAAAGAAGATAATTATGGTTAAAAGAGCTTTTATTAGTGAAGATTCACCAGTTACCTAGAGAAAACAGAAAATCTTTAAAATATAAGAAATTAACAAGTGAGATGCTTTCCTCAGGCAACCTCCTCTGTTTGTCCACATATATTCACAGGAATCCAGCTCCCCTGTCCTTTCCTTATGGTCCAGGGGCTTTGTGCATAATCGCCATCCTCCTTTCATGGAATTAGAGACTTTCCCACTCATGTACAATGTACATGTAAAACTTTAGTATACATGTATAACTTTCAGTGTTTAAAGTCATATTGGCAGAACAAGAACTGTCATGAAGGAAAGACAATGAAGAGACTAGTTTTGCTAGAAGCAGTTTTTGGTTCCTGTTAAGAGAATCTGTGAACCTAAAGAGAGTTGCTTAAGAACTGATAGCCTTGCTAACCAGATGCTGAAATCCCAGTTTAGATGGTCTCACGAAGCACTTCACTCTTCTTTGGTTTTGGTTTTCTTTTTGATGCTTGATTGGTTTGTTGGAGATTTTTCTTTCTTATTTTCCACTGGAATCAATAGATTTGATATCTGGAAAATTTGGCCTTGACTAGATTCAACTGATTAGAGGTTTTGCGTTAGTGACAGCGGAGTAACACTGTTGAAGTATTGTTTGCACTGGCAAGGTAGACTGACAGATGCTTAGCTGATTTTAAATTGTATGATTAGTGTGGTACCATCAGTCAGGTAAGCTATGGGATGTAGATACTAGTGGAATAATATTTCCATTTTACTGACTGAGAAATTGAGCGACACAGAGATCATGAGGCTTGGCCACAAAACCTCATCAGGCTCTTTACAGAACTGGGAGTCAGGCCCAGTCACCTAAAGTCCAGTTCAAATTCCTGACCAGTGTTCCACTATCTGACAGAAGGAGTCACTAATTAGTGTTTTGTGGAGCTTACTTCTCTCTTACACACAAAAGGAGATTAATCTAGTAATCCTAAATACCAAATGGATGTATCACACTGTGCAGTTACAAAATGATGCTTTCAGTGTGACTTTTTAAACATCTTTCAGCTCATTCAACATTATTTTCTATAAACCAGAGTGCATACAAAGAAATACTGTTCAACCTCTTCTCTGCAGAACAAAAAGCAGCCCACAACTGTAAGGTCTCTTTCCATTCATCAGCCACCACATCTGTTGCTTGCTTGGACACTGACCAAAATGATTCATTCAAATGTCTAACATTTATTTTTGGTGAAATACTGGGATTATACAGCATGGCAATATTTCAAAAACAGGTCTAGAAAACCAAGGGAAGTTGGAAACAACTTCCTCAGCTGAAAACAAACACGGCGTTATATCATTCTACAGCTTTATTAGAAGGAAGGCAGTAGCCAAGTGAAGAGCTGGAATCACACTGAAGTGACTCTGAACTCTGCAGATCATTTCATTCCTCCTGCTATAGAGCTCACATCCCTGATTTACAGTGCCTTTTGTTTCAAAGAACTGAGCAAGGTAGGTCAAACTCTCTTATATTTAAGATCTTTCTCTCCCTTCCCTTCTAAATAGTGAGTCTCTACAGCTGCAACAGCACTTGCTGGCAAATATTGTAAGGTGGTCTAGCATATACTGGCTAAAAGAGCTTCTTGGAAGAAGGAATGAGATACTCATTTACTTCAAAGATTACTTTGAACCACCCCAGCACCAAGCAAAGATACGAAAACATGTGTTAATTTAATTTTTAATTACTTTTGAATATGTTGATACACATTTCAAGGAGTTTTATCCTGTCAGCAAATGGTAAGTGACCTTGACTTAAATCTCTCTCTCCCCTCTGTGTCCCCTAGTGTGTTGGTTTTAATTTTTTTATTTGCTCAGGCATAGTATGTCTTCTATAGCTATAGCAATTTCCAGTATAATTAGTTAAAAATCAGTTCTGATCTGAGCAGATTCAAGAACAGAAACTGGAAATAGTTTCAACTCAAATAGCAGATTAACAAAATACTTCTGAAGAATTACAGTTCTGCAGAAGTAAATAAGGTTTCTGTGATCTCAGCTGGAAAGCGTGTTTCCCCTAGCCATTGTGGAATAATGTAGGATATGGATCTATCTTTCTCTAAGTGTATTGGAAGTGACAATAAGATTTGAAGCCTTGTATGCTACCACACAATAAGCCAGGAATAGGTTCCACCTCTAATTCACACTTGGTGGTAACAGTGTCATTGTCACCTGATGCCTTTCTAGATGTGATCATACAAGCCAAACAGCGTCCCAGACCTGGTTTTGTGGACTTAGGAAACGTGTATACATTGAACAATTTCTGCAAATTAAAACACATTTGCTTTCTAGCTGAATAAAATAGTATCACTGAGTAATATAAAATGCTTACAAATTCATAGCTAAGGAGAAGAGGATGATTAAGAGTATATCAAGGCAAAGGAGTTTGTCAGAGCAGATTTGTAGAAACTGATTTCAGGATTAATTTATGATAGGATAGCTTGCTTTCACTATCATAATGTCATTATGATATTATTATTATTGTTCTGCCTCAGAACTGGGAAATGCAAATATTTTGATAACCCAATTTACTTTTCTTTAATGTCACTGCAACTTCTGGCCAAATTTAAAGCGTTTTCAGCAACTTATGCCAGGCAGACAGAATGGAGGTCTTACTAACCTTACTTCAATCCTAGGGATTTTTTATGTGCCATGAGTAGCACCAGAGTCCACTTCTGTTGAACTAAGAATCTCTTTGATTGTGGCACAGTGGAAGTTATTTGACTCTGGAGAATGAATTTATGGTTGGGATTCTCTAATTGCCTTTGTGGAAAAGGATCATATGGCAGGGAAGTTCTGTTTAAGGATTCCTAGGAAGCATCTGTTTACAGATTTTTACTGCATGGGTGAGGTCAGAGGAAAAATGTTGATCAAAATAATGCTATTTCTATGTACTGTACATTATACATTCTTTATTTTCATTTTAAAAATTTCTTTTTCTTCTGACAACCAAATGAGCAACTTCTGAAATGCTTTGATTTTTGTTTATTTCTAATAGATTGATTCAAGAGGAAGATTTATATCTGTTTCCTAATAAAGTCAGTTGCCTTAAAGAATTTTCTTCTCCTTCTGTTTTTTAGCAGACACTTGAAGTTTGTGATCTGTTATTCGATATTCATTTTGTATTAATAACTGCCATTCCAAGCACTAAGCAGCAGCTAGGTTTCCAGGGGATTGTATTCTATTGAATGGTCTTATTATTTGCTTTATTATTTATTTTGTCTTATGGAATGTGCCAGCAGTTCAGCTGTCTCTCTTACTGTGGTGGCTGTTGTGTGGCTAATTTGCACTCATTATTTCTGATAATGGTTTAATTTGTGTTCATTTAGACTGAAGCTAGCAGTTTCACAACAGTGCTGGGTTGTGTTGTGGCTGGCTTTGCACAGGGGAGTTGGACTGTGAGGAGCAATTTCTTTCTTAGCAGAAGAAAGGGATTGCTGTGACTGGGGTAGGCTGTGTCCAAGGGACAAAGCTTCTGGAAGGGGAGATGCCATTATGTAGAGATGAACCCTCTCATAATTGCTTTTACTTTTACAGTGTCCTGAGGCAAAAAGAAAAAGTTATGCGTCCTCAAAGGTAGCATATAGTACTTCCAGGAGAGCTCAGCTGCTCCTGTATTCTTTGTACCTTCAGTATGTTCCAGAGGTTGAGGACCTTAAAGCAGGAGCAAAAATCTGTATATTTGCCCCTGATTGCTTTTTTCCAAAAGGAATTTCTGCTGGTTTCTTGCAGCTCTGTCATACCTGGCCCACCATTTTGCTGCAAGTCTTCAGATGAGCTGAACAGACCTACTGCAGATCCAATAGTTTTTCATTACTGAGCTCAACCAAACCCATTGCTGCCAGTTAGGTTTGCTTGCAAGGATTATCTGTGAAAGCCAGCACTGTAGAAGTCTCCAGTTCTTGCCAGGGACATTAGCAAAAACTAACAAGCAAAAACTTGTAGCATTCTCCTATTTCTCATCCCATACCCAGGCTCTATTGTCCCTCTTTGATACTTCTTGAAGGATGTATCACAAGAATCAAAAGGCACAAGTATGAAGAACCAGCATCTTTTCCCTCTGCCCACTGAAGATATTTGCCTCTTTATTCTTTCAGCAAGTTATTCTGCTTCCAACTTTACCTTCAAATTTGCTGTTTGGCTTTGGGCAAGATATGTCTCTTCCTTTCCCTGCTCTTTTTGTATGTGTTTATTCTGTTTAATTATAAACAAAGCAGGAATTGTCTTTTATTATGCTTATAGTGCCTAGATACAGTAATTCTTTGATCTCAAGGACTAGGGCCTTTGGGTACTTTCCCAACAAAAAATACTTGCTTCTTTCAGCAAATGTGAGCCTGGCACACAAGTTTTATTCCCTCCCTTCTAAGGCTTTCTAGAGGAGAGAGAGAAAGTGATGTGTAGTAAGCCCTGTACAGTCAATGTAATTCCACTTTCTACGTTCCCATCTCTTCTTTCTAGTGATGCCCTTTTAATGATCTTCATCCCCACATCATTTCAATGAGATATTTTGGAAATGTTAAGAACCATTGCCCATTTAAGAAACCTGAGTAATGTTAACTGAGGGTGTTGTACCATATCTGGCAGAGTCAAGTGAGAAGTGATTTGTAAAGGTAATATGGGAAGCCTGTAAAACCAGTATTCCCAAGCTCCTAATTTAACACCTTAATCATAGGTGCCATCTATTCCTATCAGTGCTGGGGAGTATTCCCAATACCATGTTAGGGAAAAAGATAAAAATCCGGTCCCCCTGAAATTGTTTAATGATATGAATTTTTCAGTTTTTCAGGAATAAAGCCATTATTTATTATAGACTCGATCTTGAAGTAAAAAAAAATAGTTGACTTTGTATGAATAGGAAAATTAGAATAACACGGATACAGGAGTAGACACTCTTAATCTGCTGTACACAGTGATCCTAGGATATTAACTGTGAGGGCATAATAAAGCATGTTATCCGAAATATTTCGGCTGATATGTACTAGCAGTATTTTGGAACTGGATGTTCTGATATAGACATGCAAAAGTATATGTCAAGAGTAATATAAGCATAACAATATTACATTTATGGTAGAAGAAACTGCTGAGTTATATAAATGAGGGATAGAATAAGGGATCAATTTAGAGTGCAGTACACAACCAAGCATACTGTAATAAGTGACTAGGAAATTAATCTGTGAAATTGAATAGGGTATAAGAAGGCTTATTAGAGGAACGAGTCATGGTGCTAGCTTTCTCTGGGGTTATTTCTTAACTCTTCTTGTTAAAAGGACTGTAAATATAGCAGATTGTAACCTATTTTTTATCTGTTGTTCAATAGATATTTTGTATCTTGCTGGAGAGTTACTTTGGATTTTTTCTGTAATGACCTGTTGTTACCCTGTAATACCTGTCGAATGGCTGTTGTCTAACATATGTTTAATTTGCCTTGATTAGTCTGCTGAATCAACAGCAGAAAAAAAATCTCTGCATTTACTCTGTATCCTCTACTTCCACTTCACTGGTTTTTTTGTTAGGAGGGAGCTGTGGTCAATGCATGTGTTTCTTGAAAGAGTACAACCATTTAAAAAACATGCTCAGAGCTGCATGATCATGTAATGATCACATGAATGCTAGTCAAAATAATCTTTCATCACAAATACATGAAAGAGTTGCAAAGTAAAAATTCCAAGTAATTTTTGCATGAAAACCTTAAAAAGCCATAATTAATTAGAAACACAAGCATTCATTATCCCATCAGTGAATCAATGCGAAGCTGAGGCACTTAATTTTTTAAAAAATTCAGATATCTCTGCTGCTCTAGGTATGTAGTTACTATGGTGGCTTACAGCCAAAGAAAACACTGCTGGCATTTGAGGAGGGGTAGAAAAGACGTGGTGCTTCCATGGAACGAGACTTGATTAGTGTGTTACCTCACAGCCAGCAGGGCACATGGTGTACATGCTGGGCTCTGAGGTATGTCCTGGGGCTGCTGACACAGAACAGCGAGGATGGCAAGCAAATGGTGGAAATCCAGGTTGCTTTTCTCTTCTGTGCAGAGAATACAGGCCAGGAGCACTAAGGGCTGCCCAGGTAAGTGCTGTCTTCCTTCTCCACCACAATGAGCATGGTGGAGCAGAAGGGAGCCTCTCTTCAGGAAGGGAAAGGTCTCCCAGAGGTGAAGCCGTGGTTTCTTCACTTCACCATGAGAGAAGGGATGGTGCTAAGTTTAAGAAAGGAGGATAGGGCTGTGGTTTAACTGCTAGGCAGGGACTCTAGATTTAGCACTTGGTTTGATGAGACTTCCTGTAGGTCATTCTCTCCAGTAAACCAGACTGATGATACTGCTCAGTTGAACCTAATTTCAGTAAGGGTTATGAATACTGAAGCATTATGACTGGTTATGTAAATACTTTGGCAGTGCTGACACGTACAGTACATTAGGCAATTTTTAAATCTCAAGTGTCACCGTTTAGCTGAATGTCTATATTTTTTTGGTAAGAATATTAGAATATTTTCTCTAAAAATGGTGCTACTTTTAAGTGTTTCACAGATATGAGCAGTCATTTTCCTGAATCTGATGTACGATTTTTGTGGTTACATGATTTGCAGTGGCTACAGCAGCTCCCTGTATTCCAAAGAAATATTAAAAATTATTTTCTTACTTTTAGCTATATTAACATAAGGGAATAAGAGCAGAAACAAGTGCTAACTACAGAGTTATCAACTACCCTGCCCTTCTCCAGTGCATATCCTGGGGATGTCTGAGTTTCTTTGTCATCTTTGGGAATGGATGGCTTGGTGCTTGGGATCACATGAAAATAAATCAGTTTAAATGATATGCTGTTGCTGGTTGCAGACATTTATCAGGTCCCTGACTGTGAAAATGATACACTGCTGAACTGCAGCTGTTGTCTGAAAGATGTTTTATATGCAGGCCAGAACTACTGTGATACTTTTCCTACTACAGCAGCCTTGTTTAGATATAAATTTGGATTTTCCATGTTTTGTTTAATATTTCTGTGTCGCCAAACTGTTGGTCCGAAACCGTAGATTTACCAATATTAACTGAGTCTGTGCTAAAGGAGTTAATCCTGTAAAACTCTGTGTAAAGTGTAATCAGGCTATTATCTGGTCAAAGGACTTCAATACCACAGATGAGGTGGTGTGTTATGACTAACAGAGTCGTGTTTGGCCTTTCTCGAAAAAAGTTAGTTTTGGCCTAAGTCCTAGGACATGTCTGGCTAGTACATTGCAAATACATTTCTAACACTGCTTCACTGAGAGACATAATGGAGAATAATTGTTATTTGCATTCTTTTCATATCTGCTAGCACAAGTACATCTACATTGTGGCTCAAAAAACTTTACCAGCCACATGTTATCTCTGTTGTGGCCCGTTCTAGTTATTGAGGATGACATGAAATAATTATGTTACCATATATGTAATCACCAGTAAAATGATAGACAAAAGACAATTGTTTGTGTACATGTCTGTGAAAGAGAAAACACAGACACAAGCCTTGATTCTGCTTTTGTGTATACCAGCTTAAAATGCTTCTTACCTGGTAGCTTTGTCTGCAGGGCCAACTCTAGGCTTAAGCTATGATTTAATTTGTGGTATGAGTGTATCAGGCACCTCCTGCTATAGGAATATTTCTGCAGAGTGACAAGTGGTTATCTTGGCTTTGTCTTTTTGAGGGAGAAATATGAGTCTATGACAGTCTGTCATTTAATCAGTATTCCTTGTGTGTTTTTTAATCTATCCTATGTCTTTGTAAAATGCTTGCCAGAAATACATGTGCAGCTCTAATTCATTTGCTCAGCCTCCTGAGTTTTGAAATTACAGATAAACTACCAGGTGAATTTCACGTTAATGTTTTGGAAGCTAGATAAATTCAAAATTTATCACCTCAAAAGTTCCAAGAAAAAAATTATGAGGGCCTTCAACTGAATTCAGTACTTGGATAAACTTGCTGACACACAGTATGACAAGCAGGCTTTAGGTGACCTTTTGTGAAACTAGTTGTTCTCCAACTTTTGACTCTTGCAAATGACAGAACATGAAGTGATGCAATCATATAAGCTTTCCTTTATCCACAGATATTACGCATGGAATGTGATGTGTTCACAATTGTTCAAAAAGACATTGATAGGAGGGTTTGTGTCATATCTTCCCTCTAGGAACTGGACTATTGAGACAGCCAACCCTCCAAACCATAATTCTCCTAGTAAGTCAGGACCCATTACTGTGACCTCTGGAACCAATTTAGCTGGCCAGGGGCTCTAAACACTGTTTATCACACTGAAAAAGTAAATTTGGGGACTGCCACTCAAACCTTTGTGGTTACTTTAAGCTAACATAGACAATGAATAAACTCTTCCCTTTGACCTTTCTGTAAAATTCAAAAGTAATGAGGACCAAATGTGAGAGAGAGAGGTTGTGTAGGCTGAGCCCAAATTTGTGGTAAAAACTGCCATTGTAATTCACTCAGGTCCTAACTTATGTGGTGCCCAAGGAACTTTGAACCCCCAGGAGGACTTTACTTCAAGTGAAGTGGATGGAAATTGCAACTTTTTTGTTTGTTTTCTCCTATTTTAGACTTAAAGTCCGATGTAATTTAATTCCAAAGCCCTTGCAGTGACCTCAGGGCTGAGGTGTGGAGAGGTCAGATGACTTCCCCTGGTCAAACAGGATGAATGTGGCATAGCCATGAATAGATCCCAAATTACTAGTCCCATGTCATAACTGTAAGGGCATTCTTAGTGTGACAAGAGCTGTTCTCTTTTAGGCAGATCCAATAATTTGCCCAAGTTGTCATTATGGCTTAGCTGTAATAGTGGCAGAGGACACGAACTCTAGGCACCTTTAGTAGAAAGCTGTGAATGTGTCAACTGAGATCCAAGTCTGTAATTCCCTGCTGAAACTCGGAGAAAGACTGTTCATGCAACAAGTGGTGAACTGTCTTCCCAGCTGTTCTGTGGCTTTGTGTTTTAGAAATGTTTCCCAATGATCTGTATTTCTTGGTAATTCTGCTTTCTGTCCCAAGATCTAGAAGTGCCAAGAGCCATCCTGATATATTCCTATAAAGTCATTTAGAAATTAATTTCTGTTTTACAAAAGAGGACAGGAAATGAAACCTTCTGGTCAACTATTTCCTAATTAAGCAACTAAATCAAGGAGGCTCAGTTTTCAGAGCTGCTTGTGGCTCAGTAAACAGGAATGAACTCGTCAAACAACTGCTGAGCGTACACTTTACACAGGGTGTTTACTATTTAAAATAAAATTTTTAAAAAAAGGACAGGATGAAATCTAAACTTGATTGTATTAATCCATATGCAAGAGAGCACTGTTCTGAAACCTGTGGCTCTCCCAAGGCTTATTGGCAGGCCTCTAACCACACTTTCCTGTTTATTGAAAAACGTTTTCCATGCACTGGCTCCCCAGACCGGCAGACACTGAGCCAGTGAACAGCACCAAACCTCCCTTACACTTTCTAGCAGTTGCCTTAAAGGTACTGTCTGAAAGTATTGTTTTCTCAACTGAGCCTCAGTTTGCAAACATGTTCATGAGAATTTTTCCAGCTTGGAAAGCAAGCCATTTGTCAAAGATCATACAGGAAATTAATAAGGAATACAATTAGATTTCTTCACCTAGACTTGAACAGCAAGATGGTTTTGACTCTGGAAGTTTATTTATTTCAGAGTCATGTACCTAAGAGATAATGTGTTTCAAGACCACAGAGAAACATCCGTGCTGAATTATGGTTAATGGAAAAAATCTGTGTCCTCATTGATGTAAACCAGTATAACTCCACTGAAATCACCTACTTCTTATCTTTTTCAGGACAGGGCTTAACACCACGAGTTGAGTCCTGTTATAGCACTGCTTCATATATGTCAATGTCAGAAGTAAAAGTTTTTGGGCTTTGCAGATGTAATTGGCAGTCTTTGCTGAGCCCTAGCCGTAGAGTCTGATTTCAGCATCTGTGCACTGGGAGCAATGGTAAACAATGTTCCCTCTGCTTTTTTACTCCCACTGCTAGAGTCTCTGCATTGAAGACTAGAGTTAGAGATGGGGGAAAATATAAGCCTGGAAAAATAATTGCATTCTAAAGTTGTGGTCTTCCATTGGACTACAGGCTTGGGAAATATTTGGCAATTATTTGGGTATGTATTTTTTCTCCTGTGATATATCATCTTTAAAATAGTAAATATAAATTTAACATTGTTGGGCAGTAGGCAAATGTTTATCATTGTCATTATAGCTGGGATTTTTTTTGCTTAGTTGCATAAATTTGATTTGAAGGTATAGTTTTTTGTCTAGGTAAACCCACTTAAAAATCCAGTTATTAACCTGACTGTCCTCTGAAACTGTCCAAATATAATGTTCCAGATGTTAGTGGTACCGCTCCATGTTTATACTCTTCTCTCAGCAGCTGTTCAGCTGTTTGAAAAAATTACTCAAATGGGTGGTAGTGGTATTAGATGCAGAATCCACCCCCAAGGGGCATGTAATTACATAAATGCAGCCCAGTAAGTATCATTTATCAGGGCAGAAAACCAAATAACATTCTTACAGCCTGATGTAAATCACAAATGCTATCATAGCCTCTTGACAGAACAGGCTGTGCTGACTCTTACTACATATTTTTTTAATCAAGAGATATAAAATTACACAACCTTTTTTCCCCCTTCCCTGTCTATCCATCTACAAATGAGAAGTCTAATCCTGCTAATGCGTGTGCACATGCGTAGCTTCACTGGTGTGAGCAGTCCTTTCAAACTGAGCAAACAACTTTTTGGAGGAAAGGTAAGGACCTAAATAAGAGTTTGCAGATGGGGTTCTGCAGGTGGTGTGCTCTGGAAACCCCTCTCCCGTTGTCCTTAGCATGCTATAATTGATGGAATTACAGGAATGCAGGGCTGAGTTCCAAAAGCGAGGGCTGAATTTCGGTTTCACAATGGAGATAGCACTCAGAAATTCAGGGGTAAGATAAATCATAGTACAGCTAATTGACTGCTCTCAGGCACAGGTCTTCAGTGCAGCTGTGTCCAGCCAAACAATTTGGTTTTAAACGATGACAGAATTTAGCAGAATAAATTGTTCTGAGCATTGCAGAGACTTCTGTCTGACTGTGGTACCTGTGATGTGCTGCAGCTTTGTCTATACTGCAAACTAAACACTGTGAAATAATACTGTGAAATAACGTCTGATTGCTTTCCTTTCTGTCATTCAAACTCTGATTTCTGTCTGTTTTCCCATTAATTAATTTTTTTACTCTTAGTTTTGGTTTATATTCCACTTCCCCCTCCCCCTCACCTTCCCTTCCACCCACAGAAAGAATTTCTATGTGAAAAATCATGTTGTACTTGCAAGTTCCAGAAGCTTTTGCAAGAGAAGAAAACGGAGAAAATTCTGTAATTTTGTCTTAAAAAAAGGGCACACAAATGTTTTCTTTTATATCTCTTACAGTGTGTTTTTTGTTCATGGGAAGCTTTATTTTCTTTCATCTATCACTTGTTTCTCAGCTTACTAGTGCAAGAATACCACAGTGTATATTATTCCTGCAATATGTTCTATATATTTCCTTCTCTACATTCTTTGCTGTGTTAAGGAAATCCAGTATGTTAAATGGGCCTTAAAAGTATCATTTCTTGATACAAAGACATACATGAAAGAGATTAATAAATCCATGAACTTTTAGTTGCTGGAGAAATCACTGTCTGTCATTTTGTTAGCTACAATGTGAGACAGGAGTGGTGGGTGAAATTTTATAAAAGATGGCTTCCTGGCATTTTAAGTGAGTACTTTTTCTACATAGATGTCTAATGCTCCTCTGATTTTAGACAGATATAATCCATAAAACTTGCTTCACATAGGAACAGAGCAGTAAAGTATGAAACCTGACCAGAAAAGAATAGCACAATCATACTTCAACCAAATCAAAAAAGAATAGCACAATCAAACTTTGCATCTTGTCTCCTAGAAATTTATCAGTGATATTGTGCTCAGTGCAGCCTCTTAAGAGATTAATGTAAAGAAAACAGTTCTTGAAGATTTCAAGTTCTGCTTTGATTTAAACATTTCTTAAAATGCCTGTGACCCAATTTCTTCAGGAGTTTTGTGCTAGCAACTGACAGATAAAAGGTGACAGATTTGCCAAACTATGGCAATGCTTTTGGTTGATGACCAAGAATTTGAAAGAATTGCAGTTTACTATTTACAGTGCAATAAAACATTTCTCCTTTGACCATTTCATTTCTTTTCTTCCCCAGAAAGCCACTCTGCAACATGACATTTGAAGATTTTGAGAACTACTCTTATTTCTACGATCTATCTGAGGAAGATGAGTCACCTCAGTCCTCCCTCAGCATTGCCCATATTATTTCCCTTTTCTTTTACAGTGTGGCATTTCTGCTGGGAGTGCCAGGTAATGCCATTGTCATCTGGTTTATGGGCTTCAAGTGGGATAAATCTGTTTCCACACTCTGGTTCCTGAATCTGGCCATTGCAGATTTCATTTTTGTTCTCTTCCTGCCCCTCTATATTGCATACGTTGCAATGGGCTTCCACTGGCCTTTTGGGAAATGGCTCTGCAAAATGAACTCATTCATTGCACTACTTAATATGTTTGCCAGTGTTTTCTTCCTGACATTCATCAGCCTTGACCGCTACGTCCGCCTTGTCCACCCAGTCTTTTCCTACAAATACAGGACTGTAAAGAACACCCTCATTCTGAGTGTGGTCATTTGGATGTCAGCTGCAATTATTGGTGGCCCTGCCTTATACTTTAGAGACACAGCTACAGCTCTCAACAATGTCACCATTTGCTACAACAACTTCCATGTGCACGACAGAGAACTTATTTTGCTGACACATCACATTCTCATTTGGGTGAGGCTTGCGTTTGGTTACCTCTTTCCTCTAGTGACCATGGTTATTTGCTACTCACTGCTGATTGTTAAAGTGAAGAGGAGAACTGTGTTGACTTCTAGCAGGCTTTTCTGGACCATCACTGCTGTAGTAGTAGCTTTTTTTGTCTGCTGGACCCCATATCATATATTCAGCATTGTGGAGCTGTCTGCTCACCATGATGAAAACTTGCATGACTTACTACAGGATGGCATTCCCCTCTCCACTGGCCTTGGTTTCATCAACAGTTGCCTCAACCCAATCCTCTACGTCCTGATAAGCAAAAAGTTCCAAGCCCAGGTCAAGAGCACGGTGTCTGAGGTGCTGAAGCTGGCCCTGTGGGAGGTGAGCCGCTCGGGAACGGTCAGTGAGCAGCTGTGGAGCTCAGACAACGCGCCTGTGCACTACTGTGAAACTGCCCAGTGACTGCTCGTGTCACCAGCTCTCTCCAGAAGAGCTGACAGGAGATTTGGAGGTGTTCATCTGCCAGTCAGATGTGCATCTTTGCATATACAGGTTTCTGTAAACAGCTGGCTTAATTGCATTTGCTGCTTGAATGGAAAGGTTTTTAAGGGACACGTGATTTGGATGTGTGCCCTTGCAATGCACATCCAGCCTGAACTGAAAGTTATCAGAATAGGTGGAATTACTCTAATTGTGCTTTTGATGAGGAATGTTGTAATCCTGTTGGTTTGCTGTGGTTCCGTATCACTGATATCAAAAGAACACAATAAAAATAATCCTCCTTGTCATTGCTGATACCACTCTTAATTGAGGCATTCTTATCTGAGAGGCTGTGGCCATACATCACTGGGTCATGAGTCTCCTGATTGCCTGCTACTGGCCCAAGGAAGAAGTAGCCCCCTGGCTACTTCCCACATAAGTGAAGCTATCCATGGCTTCACTCTGCAGCTGGAGAAGAATCTCAAGATGGAGAACACTGAATTGCTGCCTTCTATTGTCAAAAAAAATAAAAACATGGAAATAAAACCTGTCTTCTCCCAGTGCTCTTTATCTTATACTCAAAACTAAGACAGGAGACCCTGTGTTTTCTGGTCATTGATTGTATTTTTAGCACCAACTGAGTGCAAAATACTGAGCAGATGTTTCATATAGGTATTAAGCTCATTCAAAATGTGCAGAGAATTGGTGAAAGTATTTCTTACAGCTTGTAATGTGTTTCACATTTCTTCTTCTATGTTTAAAATTTTAGTCCTACAGAGGTTTACAACTATTGATTATTCTTTATTACTCTTTAAAGCAAAGGTAAATAAATACAACATTTCATTTGCCTTAATGTCAAGCTTAAAAAAATGGGTGGAGTGAATTCATCAGTATTCTGTTACAAGTCTGTAGCCAAATTAGGATTTCTTTTCCAAGCAAGAGGCAAGACAGTTCATCCAGGAAATGGAGACCACTCCCATAAGAAAGATGAAGTAGTCACAGTTATGCTCTATGCTGTTCCAACTTGTTGCTTGCTGCAGAATCACCAATGCTACGTGGAGTGAACCAATTTCTCCTGCAACCACTTAATTTAAAAGCTGAATATGAGACAAAACTCCACTGAAAGTAAAATCACAGAGCTTTGGATAAATTTGAACTGTTTTTACCTAGTTATTAGCCTAGGCATATAGAATTTACCTAGTTTATATGTCCTGCCAACACATTAGTAGCATTTATGCTGTAATTGAGGCCTTATATGTAAGTAGATTTGCTTTTGTATAAAATACATTTGTATGCATGCATGAGCACGTCCAATATTGGTAGCTGCACAAATAGAAACAGCCTAACTGCGGTCTGTATTTTTTGGGCTCTGGTTTCAGAGTCTGAGAGAGTCAGGCAGAATCAGTGGAATTTCAATGTATTTCCCTTTGGGCTGGAAAGCTGATAAGCAGCATTCTTCCTTTGAGTCACTTGCTGCCTGGTACATAGTTGCTCATCACAATACCTTGGCACTGCGCTGCTGTATGTGCCTAAACCAAACATTTTGCAGTTTTTCTTCACATGTTCACTGACATCTTTCTAAGAATGATGTACTCTCCTGACTGTAGTCCAAGTGAAGCAATAAAATTTTGTTGTTTCTGAAGAGCATGTTAATTTACTTTTCTTAGCAGCAATGTGTGGTGACTGGCTTTTATTATAACAGCTCCTTCCCAAAGATTTTGGAAGGTGAAATCAAGCCCTGGCCCTTTCTACTATGGGATTCAAGGTTCATGTCACATTTCTTCACATGTTTCTTGCACAGACATATTCCTTCGTACAGCACTGATTTTCAAAGAGAGGACCTTGTATGTCCCATCTTGCATAAAAGACCAGAAAGTGTGGCCTGAAGCAGGCACGAGAAAGAGACAGGATAGAATTGAATAAGGCCAAAATCAGCCTTTATCTATGGCTTTAAGTGGATTAACAATTGTGCAATGTAACTGCTACTGTTCACACCAAGATCAGTTACAGAATTATCTTAATAATTTATTCAAGAGAAAGGCAAGATATCTAAACAAAACAGATAATGCTCTAAGTTTCTGTTTCCAGTCTCCAAAACAATACCAACAATTCTATGCTGCTTGGACTGAAGAACACTCATTCAACTCACCACGACGGAGAAAAAGGGCCAGAAAAAGGAAAGGAATCTGTGTCATCATGTAAAGAGATACTATAGAAATAGCTATTGACACATTTCATAATGGACGAGTTCTAGTTTATCTTCTTCAGAAACAGTTTGTGTTTCTGAAGGTTTTTATACAGATTAGTTTTTGTTAAAACTGTTTTCCCAGTATTCCCATATAGAACATATCAAAGTCACAGAATTTCTACTGACCTCTCTGTTACAGGGTGCACTTGGGATACACTCCTCCTTTATTCCTGGGCACAGACTTTTCACAGGCACAATGACACAGCAATATACTAGCACATACCCAAACACTACCCAAAAACACCTAGCACAAATATATGTGGATTTAGTGGAATACTCCTGCCCACATACCCACCTATTTTCTCACTGGGAACGCTGTGCTGTCTAGGGGATTTTTGTTTCTTTTGTTCCTGTGCAACTTTCTTTTTAATATCAGGGAGAAAAAAAAAAAACCTGCCAAAACACAAGACATACAAGAAATCTCAAGAACCAAATAATTTATACCTGCATGCTTAGCATAAATGTCACACACAAATCCAGTGTGGCAGGTCACATGGATGACTCTGTACTGTATTTTAAGAGTTGCCATCTATGAATCATTTTATCCACTTACGGCTTTAATTTGAAGCCAAGAAAAGACTATCAAGGTAAGCACCACATTGAATGGGAGGTCAGAAACAGTTATGCCCAAGTTAATAAAAATCTGTATTTTTGAGGCAGAATTGTTAATAATTTGTGTTTCTGATGTGGAGTTTGCCAATTTCTTGCTTTTAACAGCACCATGACAGAATTGGTGAAACTAAGCTATGTGATTTAGCAGAACCAACAACTAGAGAATTGCCACAGAAAGGGTACTGTTTAGGAGTTAGGTTTATGGAAGGTGGCAAGTAAGCCTGTAACAATACTCACTTTCAGATCATTAACAGTGCTTTAAGCTTCTAGTGAGCAGGTTTTTTTTCTGAGACAAATTATAAACAGAGCTCTTACATAATCTGAAGTTGGCAGACCCCTTAAACAAGGAGAAAGGGAATCTGCTGCACCAGATAACCACTCTATGAACAAAACAGCAAAGAGAGTTACTTAAGCTGCTGTCAGACTTTGACACTGGGCATCTACATCTCAGTGACCAATGGGGCACATAAAAGGATTCCACTTCATGGTCACAACAAATCCTGTCAGTCCAGTACAGGGCCTAGAATTATATATTTATTTAGAAGCTTTACAACTCTTCCAGCTTCTACATTTGTCTAATTCCTATAGCCAGTTTTTGGGATTTATTCCTGATAGGCTCTTCAATCACTAAAAGAAACGTCAAAATCAATCTAGAAACCAATCTGGAGCTGAGCAGACTGCTCAGGCCACTGTTAATTTCACTACTTCTTGTATCTTTTATGTGTTTGCATTTTCAGCTGTTTTCCTCTTGTGTAAGCCATGAGCACGTGTCAAGTTTGCCGTGTGAATCAGACAGATCCCGGCAGCAGCTGCAGCCCGCGGGCAGCGCTGGGCTCGGCTCGCAGCGCCCTCCAGAGACACCGCCCCGTACGGGCTCCTCAGCAACATTCGCTCTATTGACACAAACCACGAGGTTATTTCATCGCAAATGTTTCCAAACCTCAGAGGAAAGAAAGCTCCAAGTCATATAGAATAGGTGAGAAGGTAGCAGGGTAGTCTCAGGCCTTATCTCTAGAGCACTGCAAGTCACTTTGAACTTAGCTTCCTCACAACGGAGTTTGTCAACAAAGGCTGTGGTGTATTTGGTTAGTCACTACCTTTATCACAAAAGAATTCATACTAGTCTACCCACTAAAACATTACTTCCACTTCGACTGAGTCCCTGCTCCTTTCCCTTAAAACCATCCCTCCTTCCAGAGGAATTCCAGACATTTATAAAGAAGCAATTTCCTCTACAGATTGAGTAAAGCATTTCAAAATTTTAAAGCCATGGTCATTAGCTCAAGTGATGCTTTGCTCATGCTTCTGGGTACTATAGTGAGGTGTCAGAGCAACCTTGAAATTCAGTTTCAGCCTCTACTTAACCCATTAAGAAAACCTTTTATCTGTGAGCTAGTTTACTTTAAGATTCTGAAGCAAGCACAGACACTGCACATTTTTTGCAACAACATTTATTCTAGATATATCAAGACTTAAATCTTATTGAAAGCAGCTACATCCATTGATTGTACATAATCTTCAAAAGCTGTTATTCTCTCTTCCAGCATATCTGTTCCAACTTTATCATCTTCAACAACACACTGGATCTGGAGCTTCTTGATACCATAGCCAACAGGTACTAGCTTGGCTGCAAAGAAACCCCAAAAACATTTAGTACTCCTTAATTGGTGGAATCTTAAAAACACAGATCTAAGCATGAACTGACCAAATCAATTTGCAGGAATGTATAGAAACAGCATTTGGTCCACAATACAGACAGTCTAATTAACAACCCAGCATTAATTACAACCAACTGAAAGTTTCTTTCTGTCAATCTCCACCCATTCCCAAACCGGTGATGTGGGTGGGTAGGTAAAGGTGCTTGTTTGCTGCATCAGGAATTGTACAGAAGCAAGATAGTAGAGCTTAAGTTTAATAGCTTTTATAAACCTGTATTTGAACCTTTACCAGGCCGCTGCACTAATACACCTTTTCTGACCAGGTAAAGACACTGAAGTACTGTAGTATTGCAGTTCCCTCATTACAGCTATCTACATTCAGTGATCAGCAAACAGTCACCAGAAGTCCAACTACTCATATACTATCCCCAGGGCCTGCACTCTCCCTCTCCCTGCTCTGCAATTTCCCCATACTTACAAGATCCCCAGACCAAGCCATCTGCTTGAATGCTTCGAACACACTCCTCTAGTTTGGCCATGTCTGTCTCATCATCCCAAGGTTTCACATCAAGCAAGATTGATGACTTGGCAACAACAGCTGGTTCTGGGGAAAGAAAATGACCATGAAAAGGTAGGAATCTTTCAAAAACTCATGAATATACTTGCTAACTGGTTTCATGAGAGCAACTTGTCCAATTGCATGAATAAGAAACTGCCCACATTGCTGTGACAGGCCTCTGTACCAATGTACATTTCTGAAGTACTGCAGCTGTATGCATCCCAGCGTTCAATACATTATGTATACACAGATTTAAGTAGCTGACAGTGTCTGCTACACAGGAAGTCCTTTTCAGAGTATCTGAGAAGCAGCCTAATGCTGTGTAACAGTTTATTTTCCACAGAGGGAATACTGCAACTGCTACAGTTCTGAACAGTTCCAGACCAGTAGCTGTGGAGAAACTTGTGCACTGCAGCAGTTTAAACTTTTAAAGAAAATCCTTGCTTTATCTCCATTTATGTAGAAAGCTCAGTCTCTGGAAAGAACAGGAGTGTCTGAACCAGAACAAAAAACATATTAACATTCCTGCTTGCTATGGAAAGGCTAAGCTCACTAGCAATTCAAGTGAAGCTGATTACTCCTGTCTCATTCCAGTCAAATCAAACTGTTATTACAGTTAATTAGTGTTTCCACCCATCCTGTTCAAATGCATGAAAATCAACTCAAGTTCAAAAGATTAGGAAGTTCTCAGAACACATACTTTTCGACTTCTTTGATTCATACTGGGCCAGACGTTCTTCCCGCAGTTTCTTTGCTTCTTCACTTTCCTGAAAGAGAAACTTGCAGTTACAGAAAAGCACCAAACCTCTGCATTTCCAAAACACTACCAAACTGACTGGCATCTACTCAGATAAAAACAAATCATCACAACTGTCAGCCGAAAGATGGTGATTTTTTTGTTTTGCTCATCATGTAACCAGTCAAAGTTGTACGGTTCACCTCATTCCAACACATTTTCTAACTCCTGAGTTTTCACCTTCCAAGCTTTCCTATTCTGCAAAGATAGCTACACTTGAGAATTGGAAGTAGGATCTATTATCAAGGTCAAAAATAACTTCAGCTAGGTCAAGGTGAAAACCTGCATACCTGTGGCAATTTCTAAAAAGCAATAAAAATAATGCAAAAAGGTCACAAGTACCTCCTCATCATCAGATCCAAAAAGATCGATGTCATCATCATCCTTGCTATCTGTGGCCGCACCTGTTGTGTCCTCAACATCAGCAGGACCATATTTTCCCAAAGCCTTCTTTACTCCTGGCAAGCTGAAATAAAAACAAGTGATATTAGGAACCTACTCAAATGTCAATACAATCACTGCCAGCTTATCAATGCACCTATACAAATGCATCTGTAATTAAAACCTTTTGCTAAGAAGAGTAAAAATCCAATTCTGCTACTTGAAATCAAAACCTCGTGAAAAACAGCCCCCAATACCCCTGACATGGCAGCTGAGTCATCTGTTACTATGGGATTTGCTGTTGCTCATCAAAGCTGGTATTATCCTGACCAACTAAGCACATGCACAGGAAAAGCTTTCTTACTGGAATCCTTAATCTGCACTATTCTGTCTAGGAGGAATTACCAACTTCTTGTTCATACTCCCCCAGAACTATTTCCACTTGTTTAAAAACTAGTAAGTTACTGAAAACGCATTACTGCAAGGTAATTGCTACTTTCCAACATTTCAGTGAACGCTCTACCCTAAATCCTCACTCTCAACAGGACAAGGGACCAGAACTCCCTGAATTTACTTTCTCTTGCAGCTCATAAAGTCCTATCTTAGAATAGCCTCACAGTTGTACTGCTACTGTCAACAGCTGTTAGTGGAGCCATAAAACTGGTTTTAAATTTCAGGAACTGTAAACAGTTTCCAAGTACTTTGTGAAACCACTTCTGAATCTCAGCCCCTTTTTGTCTTACAAAAGCTTCAGAAATCGACTGGAGATTGAGCCACTCATCTTTGGAAGAGTTTCCTCCATAGAGGACTGAGGATCAGAGAAAGAAGTGTAGCAATACTGACCCTACCTACGCTGTACCTTTTCAGAGAGGCCTGCAGTCTCCATGGATGTTAATACAGCACCTTTCACAAACACTTAAAAATCACTAACAAGAGAAAAGGGATACAATTTCCTTTCATATCTCCCTTTCTTTCCATTTCTTTTGGTACTGCAAATCATTAATTTTGTCCTCCGTACTGACAGGAAAGGTCTGCCCTGGTTCTGGAGCTGTTTGTGTTCCAACAACACAAAATGCCACGTGGTGCCACTGGAAACCAGTTTTGTTCATACTCGAAGAAACAAACGCAACAATTTGTAGGCTAGTTCGGGGAAATATTGCACCTACAGTGTTTAATCATACCTTGCTTTTTGCTTTTCATAAGACTTAATATGATTGTACCACCGGAGAGCATGGAACAAGTCTGCAGGAGGCGGGGCAGCGATCGCTTCGAACACTGCTATGTCAGCCTGCGAAGGGACGTACCTACGAAAAACAAGCCAAATTAACTCCCCTGCTCGGGGTACGCAGGAGCACGTGGAGCAGCGGCGGCCGCAGAGCAGCACTGCCCATACAACTGCCGGGCTGAGTCAGGGCCCTCCCGCGTCCCCCCTGCCTGTTTCCACCAGGCCCAACTCATCTTCCCCACACCCTGGCAACCCCGCGCCGCCTCTCACCCCTCGATGTAGCTCTTGTCGGCCAGGAAGTCGTTGAGGACGCGGAGGCCCGCGGCGGACTTCAGGTCTCCGAAGCCCATGGCGGCGGCGCACGGCCCACACGCGGCGCCCGGCACGACCGCCACCGCCGCGGGAAAGGGCTTCGGCGCGCCTGCGCCGCCTTTATATAGGACCGGAATCCCTCCGCCGTACTGCACGTAAGTGTATTCCTCCGCGACAGCGAGCCGCGAGATAACTCCTCATGGACCGGCTGCTGCAGCTCAGTGCATGCACCGGACGGGACACCAGGGGTGCAGGAAAGTGTCAAAGTAATGAAAGTGGGGCTGACTATAAGCCTTAGTAAGGTTTGCGGCGTTAAAGGGGTTTTGTGACATTGTACTCTCGCCACACCCCGCCCCACTGGCACAGCGGAAGTTGCCGGAGTTGGACGAAGAAAGAGGCGGAAAGGAACGGAAATTGCCGAGGGAAGGGCAGTGCCTGTGACGGTGGCCGAAAAGGGTGCGGGATAGCGGAGGAAATTGCCCGTATCACCCTTCGCCGATAGCTTGCCGGAAATACCCGAAGCAGTTCGCTACGGAGGTTGCCGAGCGCGGATTGCCCTCTCCGGAGATTGCCGAAGAAGGCTCCGGAGGTAGCCGAAGGAGGCTGAGGGCAGCGGCGGAAAGGCCCGAGGCCGCCGCCACCGAGGCCGAGGCGGAGCTCAGCCGTCCCGCGGCGCCGTCGCCCGTCCCGCACCAGGTAACAGCGGTGCTGCTGCGGACGGGCTCGGTGGGCGCGGGTGCCGCTGCTGCGGGCGCCTCCGCCACCGCCGCTCCCGGTGTCCTTGACGGCCCGGGCGATGGGCCGGGGGCTGCCCGGCGAGCGGCGGCGCCGGCGCCTCCAAGGTGACCCCCGCACCGGTAGCGCCGTCTCCGGCCGTGCCCTCGGCCCCAGGGACGGCGACACCGGGCCCGCCGCTGCCGAGCTCCGCCGTCCGGTTCGTAGGGTTGCGTGGCCGGGGCCGGCGCTTCGCTGCAGGTGGAGAGGCCGCTCGGTAACATTGCTAAGTGTGATGCGTAGATTGTTAGAGAATCATATCTTGCATTTGACGGAAGTAACCCACTCTCCCATAACTGCACATATAGATGTGCATACGTGCTCCTTTGCAGCTGGTGTAGAAGTTTTTACTTTGCCTGTTTAGAACTTGCCAGCAAACATCTGAACTGATAACAACAGTACTGTTTTCTCTCTTACCAAAGCACCATGCTTCGACTGCTTGCTGTCCCCAGGACCTTAGCTGGGGTCACCCAGTCCTCCAGAGTATGTGGTGAGTGTCTGTAGTTTCCATCTGGGTCTCTGATGATAATTTTATGTATCTGGGTCTCTGGTGATACGTGTGTGTGAGGTTCGTTTGTTGAAGGGCACATATGCATGCTCAGTTTGCAGGCTAAGGGATTCTGTGTTGCTCTGTTGGTATAATTGGGATTCTATCAGCATTCTATAGCTAAAATCAGGAGTGGGAGGTGTGATAGTTTCCATTTAGCAGTAAATGAAAGTTGGTTTTGTTTTCTTTTTCCATGTCTTTCAGGGCGTACAACTGCAACAGCAGCCAGCAACCAAATAGAGGTGTTTGTGGATGGCCATCCTGTATTGGTGAACCCCGGAACCACAGTACTGCAGGTGTGGGGAATGGCTTCTCAGTTT
The DNA here is from genome assembly GCA_013399455.1 of Anthoscopus minutus. Lineage (NCBI taxonomy): Eukaryota > Metazoa > Chordata > Aves > Passeriformes > Paridae > Anthoscopus > Anthoscopus minutus. The sequence goes on along the minus strand of VWYI01048794.1, from coordinate 253,344 downwards.
TCTGGGACTTCCCATCTCACTTCTTGGCAGCATGTTCTGTTCCATACAGCAAAAAGCTGCCTGTCTTTACGTTGTTTCTTGCTGTTCTTTTGGGGTCTTCTCACTGACTGTGATGCAATTTCATGTGACAGAAATCCTTGGGGGAATTCAGTGTTTGAAAAAGAAAAATATGCCATGGTTACTTGAGAGAAGATATATGCAGCATCAACCCCAGCTGCAAAACCTTATGCAATGCAATAATGGACTTCAATAAATTCTGGTTGAACTTATATCTCTGAACACTATGTGACCTCGTAGTCTTTCAGAACCAGTACATCTTTTATCTTCTGTGTCTTGGGTAAATGAGGGATTGTCTCCTTATAGTCATTAGTTATTATGATTCAGAGTGCTCTTCCTTAGCTGCTCTTACTATTCTTGGTGTGGGAAGAAAGGGAACCTGGATCTCCCAGCCTATACTGAGTGTTGTTACTTTTCAGGCTTACATTTCAAGTAAAGTTTTTTTTCAGAAGCCATTAAATGGGGATGTGGTATAATGAGTTAGAACATTAAAATACACAATTTATTTCAAGATACAGCCCTTGCTCTTTGGATACAAGTTCCTAATTTAATTAGGCATTAGAATGCTCCCGACAGGAACCTTAAATGCTGTGTCTTAAATTAACTTTTCAGTTTTCTTAAAGTGGCTCTTTTTGCTTATGGTGAAAATTGTCAGAAAAACTAGATCTTATTAGAGATTTTTATTAAATTTGAGGGTAACCTTCTGGCAGTCATAGCTATAATGCTTTAGCATAGGTCCCATGAGCTGTGGGTGTTTTGTGCAGGAAAGGCTGTCTTCATCTGTTAACTGGAAATCCATTGTCTCTGTCCTCCTTCCTCTTCTTCTGTCATGTTGTCTTTGAGTTTGGGGTCTGCTAAGTTGGAGATTGTGCTGAAGTACCTTTATACACACTATCTGTGTTGTTGAATTGTCAAGACTCATTATGCCCATTGTTTCTCTCTTTATGTTTTTCAATTTTCACTTTCTTGAACTGTTCTTTAAAGAGTGTATGTGTTCTTTAAAAAGTTACTTGTATTGCTAGTGTTGTAGAGAATTCTATTATTGGAGGAAAGAATGGAAGAGAGATCAGTTCTCATTTCCTCAATCACTTAGAAAGGTTAGAGAAACTATATTTGTAATTGATATCCTGACTTTTTTTTGCTTCATCACAATTTTTTATTTATGGTCACTTCTTAAGATGAAAGGTCAAGTGCACTCTATTCTTGAGCACTGACAGTGTTACTCTTTTGAAAAGCTGCATAGTGTTTTCTGAGGTGGAACTGAAAAGTCAAAGATTTAATTTTCCTTTGTTTCTTATTTTTTCCTAGGCCTGTGAAAAGGCTGGGGTTCAGATACCTCGTTTTTGTTACCACGATCGTCTCTCTGTTGCTGGAAACTGTAGGATGTGTCTTGTGGAAATAGAGAAAGCTCCAAAGGTATTATTTATAGAATTGTGATATGGAATTCAGTAGGAATTTTTTACTGTGCTTGGGCCTAGTTTAAATCTTGTCAATAATTGTTGTCATTCAGCTGCTCAAAGCAGTTTTTTCTCATTTCCCCACTGGACTGCAGTGATTGTCTACAAGTCAGAGTCAGTTGTCAGGTGATTATAGACTATCTTGCTCTTGGACGTGAACATTTGATAGCTGTGTGTTTGCAGCTGGATGCATTTTATGCTTTGTAGTTCAAGCTTCAGCCATACATTTTCAGCTTAATAGTAAACTTCAGATACTGTATGAATTTAGCTGCAGGAGTAGTACCTACAGGTTCATTCTAAGCAAAGATTATAGTTAGTTAGTAGTTTATATTTTAATGCATTGATATCTTTTGTGAAATAGTTGCTTTCAGGAGTGAACACTGTCTTCAGCAGTACTAAGAAATCTGTGCACATTCTTTTGGAGTTCAGTCTTGGATTATTCATAATCCATTACACTTACACATAAAATGTTTTAGCTCACCCCAGCTTCAGTTCCATAGTTTGATCTTTGTGTCTCTGGAAATGCTGGGTTATCACTAAAGGTAGAAGTCATAATGTGGTTGAAAAGTAAGAGGGATTTGTTTACTAAGCAGAAATTTTTGTTTATCTTGCAGTAATCTTGAGAAGAATTTTATGTCAAGACTTTATACAGGCTTTGTGCAAATAAATGTCTTGTGAACAATTCATAGTCTGAAATTTCAGTTCTAGAGGCTTTCCAGATGTCTGCTGAAGCTCTTTGATTTGACTTTGATTACACCTGACATTCTTAATGCTGTAACTGCTTGAATTGGAACTGAGAATTGTAGAATTTTTAACTTTAAGTAAATCATAACTAATATAACCTTTTTATATAGCAGTTTATTAATAAGTGTGGCTTCTAGTGACTTTATCAGTTAGCTGTTTGGTTTGGGTTTTTTTTTCCCCTCATAAATCTCTGTATTTCTATTTATTTCTAACAGAAACCTACATTAGAATTGGAGGGGAGGAGGTGAGGGTTTGTGCCTGTTCTGAGAAGAAATATATTTTGTGTTCATGCATGCTTTTTGTGGTGATTACAGCCCGTTGCTGCTTGTGCCATGCCAGTTATGAAGGGCTGGAATATACTGACAAACTCTGAGAAGTCCAGGAAAGCAAGGTACCTTTCTTTTGGCTGATTAGTTGTACTGTCTGCTAAATGATGTTATGTTGACATTAACTTCATTCTCTGAACCTAACAGAGAGGGTGTAATGGAGTTCCTGCTGGCAAATCACCCACTGGACTGTCCTATCTGTGATCAGGGTGGAGAATGTGATCTACAGGTACACCATCCAATAAAATTATGCAGACTTATGTATAATGCTCTTGTCTTAGGTGAAATTGTGCTTGCCAGCAGCCTGGATATGTGTGTGTTCTGTTGTCTGTTGTAGGACCAGTCAATGATGTTTGGCAGTGATAGGAGCAGATTTAGAGAGAGCAAACGTGCTGTGGAGGACAAGAACATTGGCCCGTTAGTCAAAACCATCATGACTCGGTGTATACAGTGCACTCGATGCATCAGGTAAAGTCTTTTACTTTCACTGAGGAGAGTACTGAGCAGGCATATTTCTGTCAGTTTGTTACTAGTGAAGGAAACCCCATGAGGGGTAGTCAGTTTTAAAAACATTTCTTTTCGGATTGTACTTAAAATTTTATTTATGTGAGTGACTGATAGCTGGTTTCCTGGAGCTACCAGACAGGAAATAGAGAAAGATGGCCAATGCATGAAAGTGAGTTGAGAGTTCTGTAGGGCAGAACTGGTCCCGTGGTGTTGGTGCCAGAATGGATATGTGACTTCTTCAGCCACAAGTTGAAAGATTTATTTATTTTTGATGGCCTCTGGTAGCTATTTTTATGCTGTTCTGTAGCCCTGAGGTGCTGTAGTGACCAGCTTGAGCCAGATGGGAAAGAATACAATGTATCCAATTCGTTCTAGAAAGAACTTTTTCATTAGGTCTAATCTTGGACTCTGTGTTTTTTGATATAACTCCCCCTAGTTTTTGTAGCTCTTTCTCAATGAAATTCTGAAGATGGTTCTGTGTGTGATGGTGCTGACTAATGCATCTAAACAATTATTTTCTTCTTTCAGGTGTATGAACTTAGGTTTTATCTTAAGAAAATGAGATGAGGGCTGAAAAATGTTCTGTGTTGCAGTTGTACATTCCAGATGTGTTTCTCCTTCTTTGTGCACCTACCAGGTTTGCTAGTGAGGTTGCAGGGGTAGATGACTTGGGAACAACCGGAAGAGGAAATGATATGCAAGTTGGTACTTACGTTGAGAAAATGTTTATGTCTGAGTTATCAGGAAATATTATTGACATCTGCCCAGTTGGTGCTCTTACCTCTAAGCCATATGCCTTTACTGCACGCCCATGGGAGACAAGGTAGGTATCTTAACTCATATTGAAGACACAGCTTTCTCTGTTTGTCATGCACTTTGTCTTAGAATATATCCATCTGTGATACCGAGGGTTTTCTTAGATTTTTATTTTCTGCTTTTTTTGTTGTAGGCTTTCCCATTGACTGATTCTCAATTTTGTTACAGCTTATTTAAGAAAAGGAAGAATGTTATAGCCTGTAGACTGTTCATCCCTTATTTTTACCCTAAAATATTTTGGACTTCTAGGTTGTGCTGATTGCTTAGTAAAAGAGGCATATAAAGGAAAATACGAATTCATTAACTCACTAATTGTTGAGGATATTATTTAAAACATCTTGTGAAACTAAGCTGTTCAGCCTCAGATCAGACCTTTGTGTGATTTTCTTAACTAGTTGTTCAACCCTAAACAAGACCTGAGACACGGTCAGGAGACAGAATCACAGAATATTAAGGGTTAGAGTGGACCTTTGAAGATCATCCAGTCACAACCACCCCTGCTGTGGACAGGGATGCCTCTCACTAGATCAGATCGCTCAAGACTTAATCCATCCTGGCCTCGAACATAGGATCCTACTGGTTTGACCATCCCAAGGATATTCCAAATCCCCAGGAACTGTTGTAATTAGTCTGGAGGAGCAGGGGAAGGCGGAGGAAGGTGCCTGCCCGCAGATCGGCTCTCGGGGAAGGCGGGGCGTGTAATTACCAGCCGTGTCCGCTGGAAGGCTCCCGAAGTACGGAGCCGGCAGCGGTGCTCCGGGCCAGCGCCGGATCAGTCTCTCCACCAGCAATTTTGTCCTGTCATAAATCAGTGGCACACTGTGACAGAATTACATCCTTAATCCACCTTCAAGAGATGATAAACAGCAAACAAGGAACACATCCACACAGCAAGGTGTTACAAAACACAGCTCTGGGAATGTGTGCAGCAACTCCGAGACCAGCACCTGTTAAAGTAATTCAATGAGTGCTTATAACAAATCTGTTTTCACACGCTCTGGTCAGATCTGTTACCTCAACTCTTCATGCCTCACACTGGCTGCTTTAAAAGACTGTTGTGATTTAACTCAGCAGACAGCTAAATACCACAAAGCCAGTTGCTCATTTCAACGCCCCCATAGGGCATAGGAAAGAAAATTGGGAGGGAAGAATGTAAAATTTGTAGGCTGAAATAAAGATAGTTTGATAGGACAGAAGAAGAAAGTTACAATAATGATAAAAGAATTAGAATGTACAAAGAGATGCACACTCTAGTTGCCCAGCCAGTCCCTGAGCAGCAGCCCCAGCCAGCTTTCCCCCTCATTCACATGCTGGGCTTGCTTCTGTGTGGTGCAGAACCTCCCTTTGGCTCACTGGGGTCAGCTGTCCTGCCTTTGTCCCTCCCAGCTTCTTGTGCCCCTCAGCCTCCTTGCTGGTGGGACTGGGTGAGAAGCTGAAAAGTCCTTGGTATGGTGTAAATGTTGCTTGGCAACTACTAGAACATCTCTGTGTTATCACACTATTCTCACCCTAAATCCAAAATACATCTCTATACCAGTTACTAGGAAGAAAATTGTCTCTATTCAGGCTGAAAGTAAGACACTTGCTGCTTATATATGAAAGAGTACAGGTGGTTTCTTTGTTCTTCTAAACAGGAAGGTAGAGTCCATTGATGTTCTTGATGCAGTTGGAAGCAACATTGTAGTGAGCACAAGGACTGGAGAAGTGATGAGAATTTTGCCAAGGCTGCATGAGGATATCAATGAGGAATGGATATCTGACAAAACAAGGTATGAGAATGTGCTTGTACCCACATGTGTTTATTGTGTGCATTAAAGGCACACTTTGCAGAACCAGAAATGTGCACAGTAACACTGACCTTGGCATTCAACTATTAATATAAACCTATGGTGAAGAAGAATAATTAATAAAATGCATTTTTAATTCTATAATTGAAGTTTAATTGAAGTTGCTGAGTTTCTAATGTTCTGATTTTTGTAACGTTTTTTCACCATGACATTTATTTCTATTACCGATTATTTTGTGTGTTTTTGAGAATGAAAAGTTAAACTTTCAAAGGAAATAGTTCTTGTTTTTCTCATTTTTAAAAGCTTGCAATTAGAAAATTCACAGGATAATACACAATTATCTTTGTCTGTGCTCTTTTATAATATACTTGGTGTTCACTTAGGTTTGCTTATGATGGTCTGAAGCGTCAGAGACTTACTCAGCCAATGATCAAAAATGAGAAAGGACTACTTGTTTATGCCTCATGGGAGGATGCATTAGCTCGTGTTGCTGGTGTGGTAAGAACAATTTTCAATATAAGCAGTCAAAAATTAATTTCTAAAGCTGGATGTATTACGAATATTAAGTGAGTTATATTAAAATTAATGTTTTTTTAAGGTTAGGGGGGAACATTTGACTGCAAATCCATTGTGTTTCCACTTAAATTTTTTTATTTTTTCTAATATTTTCTTGTTTCATGGATTGGACCTTTTAAAGAAACTTTTTCTTACCATGATTTCATTTGGAGCATTGGGAGAGAAATTACTTCTATTTAAGTAGGAAAGTAAACTGTTTCTTCAGAAATTGAGGAGGAAGCAATTTTCCTGAATATCTGAAGACATCTTTAAATTTATTTAAACTGTGCTAACACCACTTTTTCTATCAAAGACATTAAGTGTGTATTACTTATGTCTGAATTGTGCTTTCCTCAGTGCTTTCTCTGTGTGGTGATTGATTCTGCAGCTCAACTGAAGTGCTGCATGACTGCACTGGATTTTGATTAAAAATTTTATGTGGGTGAAGTAGAATTGAATAACTGTAATTGAACTTTTCCTCAAGGATGTTTTTGCCCATGGTACAGTAGCAGGGTTTGCTACAAAAGCTGTTTCTTCTCAGATAATACCTTTGAGTTAAGTTTACTACCAGAGCTTGTGTTATGGGAGTTTGTATTCTGTCTGCACCGTGGCTTAGTTAAAATAAAAGCATTCACCAACCTTCCTCAGCACACCAAATGAGAATTAGCTACATCTGAGTGGTAACTCAAGTGGGAGAGACCTGCATAGAATACAGAGAACTCTTCTTTGCTTATCATGAGTTCTGAAGGAGCTGGAGTTGCTGCCTGGCAGGAATTAGATACCACTGATCCCTTTGTGCTACTCCAGGCCAGTGGTTGCACTGCTGGCTTTGGCACACCCCAAGATAACAAATATTTACCTGGGCTAAGTGAGAATTTATTTCAGGTGTTTCTTTTGTTTATGTTTATACTTCCTTTCTCTCCAGCTCCAGGCAGTGAAAGGTAAGGAAATAGCAGCAATTGTAGGAGGGCTGGTGGATGCAGAAGCACTAATAGCTCTGAAAGATCTACTGAATAGAATGAATTGTGACATGCTCTGCACTGAAGAGATCTTCCCTACTGCTGGAGCTGGGTAAGAGGACAGAATATGTCTGTCTGTAATTAGTATGTTAATAAACTTTCCAGTCTGCAGATCATCTCATGGCAGTAGTCTGAAATTAGCAGGGATAACAATTGCTGATGCATTAGCAGGATTCATTTGAATTTCCAGTACTCACATAGAGGGTATTTATGGATTGTGAGTTGATTCATAGTCTTTACTCCAGCAAGGGCTGCATGCTTTACCTCATGTTGTACTGAGTGTACGGCTGCTGCAGTTTAACAGTGAGTTAATGAAAGCCAGCTACACTCTGTTGTGAGATAAGTTAGTCTATTTCTATTTGTGGTGTAAAAACCTTAGTACAGTTATGATTAGTAATTTGGATTGAGAAATAACTTCTTTCTCTTCCTTTCCCCAAAATGAAAAAGTATTTTGAGCATCTACAATCTTCACCATAGCTTCATTCCTCCTCTCTACTGAATTCTCATCCTCTTTGTTACATGTTGTTGTTATAGCACAGATTTACGCTCTAACTACCTGCTGAATACCAAGATTGCTGGGGTGGAGGAGGCAGATGTTCTCCTTCTGGTTGGCACCAATCCACGCTTTGAGGCACCGCTTTTTAATGCTAGAATTCGAAAGAGGTTTGTATTCCTGGGTGGTGAATGAGCATGTGAATCCATCTGGATTTGATGCAGTGCTTGGTTGGAGCTGCAGGCAGTAACTTGAGAGCATTCATTCTGATAAGATCACTGGATTTAGTTCACCTTTTAGTAAAAGGAATGGTGATTTATGTGTGGAAAAAGGGTAGTACCCTGTAGTGTAGAGCTAGTTCATTCTCACTTTGACATTTTACATTAAGTTCATCTACTCAGACATTTATTCCTTTGTTACATTACACAGACACCTCAGGTTTTCTGTTTTATAAGAGTCAGTTAAAGCATATTCCTTAAAGATTTATTTTCAGCATCAGTTTATTGCTTTTTGTATTGTAATAAATCAGATGTGCTGGGTTTAGAAGCAGTCATTCCAGTTTAACATTTTCTTTTCCAAGTAGTATGGCTTTCCCAAACTTTTGAACACTGGTAATTCAATTTTAGTAAGATATGTTAGTATGAGGTAAATGAGGTCTGTGAAAGCCCTGTCTTTCTTAGTGCTGGGATCTTTGAAAATACCTAATTTTAAACAGTAATGGCGTTGAAGTTTTGAACAGAGAATATGCAGTGAGACTTTTGAATGTGTACTTTTCATGTATTTTTTTAAGTCTGTGCCACAAGAAGGTGCAAAAAAGAAAAAATTTCTAACCAGCTAAATTTTTCTGTATTTATCTAAGATATAAGTGGCTTTCTAAAACTGAATTGGCAGAAGCTTGAGGGAAGAAGGGAACTGAGTTATGAACTTGTCATGTAAGGTGTGTTGCTGTACTGTTTCTGGAATAAATCTCGAGAAATAATCCTTCTGAAAAACCTAGAGGCTTGCTTAACAGTCAGAATATAAGCTAAATTGCATCTTACCAAAATGGTGAATTCCCTTTAAATTCCTTTGCAAGCCTATTTGAAGTTACTTCTGAAGTTACAACTAGAGGCTTTGGTTGGGTAAAACTCTGTATTTCTTTAATTTTTATGAAACGTTTGTTGTATTTTCAGCTGGCTTCACAATGACTTGCAAGTGGCTCTCGTTGGCTCTCCTGTGAATTTGACCTACACATATGAACATCTAGGAGAGTCCCCACAGATACTTCAGGACATTGCTTCTGGCAAGCATGCCTTCTGCAAGGTACACAGAACTTAAAGAGTATGACTGTTAAATTCCACAGGTATTGAGTAATACTCTGAATTTCCCTGAGACAGATTTGAAGAAAAGTACCATGCTGTGGATGGGGTTATTTGCTTTTAATCAAATACAGAGATGAGGTAATGATTAGTGTGCACCAAGTATGTATAAACTGTGTAATATATTCAGGTGTGTAAAACTTTGCTGTGCAGGAAACTCCTGGGATATTTCTTGACATAAAACAGGCTGTTTTAGGCACTGCTGTTTCCACTTAAATGTGTGGTTATTGAGTGTACAGTTCTGTACTGACACGGCAGTTTCCTGCTTTCAGCAGTTTCTCTTGGCTTTATCTCTAAATGAAACAAAGACCATTTTGGAACCGTAGGTTTGCATGGAAGACTCATGGAGAAATTCAGGGATTTATTACGTTATCTGTACCAAGAATTGTCTTCATAGTGTGGAATGAATTTCTGATCCTTGGCTTGCACAGGTCCTCGACAATGCCAAAAAGCCAATGGTGGTGGTGGGCAGTGCAGCCCTGCAGCGCGATGACGGAGCTGCCATCCATGCTGCTGTTTCCACCATTGCACAGAATGCCAGGGCCAAGGGCGGTGCTGATGCTGATTGGAAAGTCATGAACATCCTACACAGGTTTGCTTTAAAACTTTTTTGGGAGCAGCTTGCTTGCACATTGGGCTACACAGGTTACCACAGTGTATGTGTACAGATTGCTTCATATAGACACAAGCAGCTTATTGAGTTAAAACCTATAGGGAACATAAAAGCTAGAAATACAAGCTGGCAAAACCTTTTCAATAAAAATGGGTTCGTTGACCTGGCTCTCCATGAGTGTTTATTAATTTATGATACTCAAATGTAGAATTTAAGGTTTCAATTTAGACACAGAATACGAGAGAGCTTAATAACATCTACTCTACACCAGAGTGCTCAGTAGGATGCACAGCAGGCCAATGTCACTTGCTAAATGATTGCATTTTATCTAGAGGAAGAAAACCAAAATGGCAAGAGTATTTAAGTAATATGGTTTCTTCATTTAGGTTTTTTTAATATTCCTTTTACTGTGCAGCTTCTGTTCAACTGAACAGTTAATAGAAAGGCTTTAAAGATTTTCATTTGAGAGCTTTTGATTTTAGCTATTCAGTTTGTCAGGATATTACTCCCTTTAACAGACAAGCTTCTCTTTGGACAGTCCTTCACCACTCACTTCCTAAAATTCTGACTGTCAAATTGACCATCTCTCTACAGGAAAAACTATTTTACCAAATGTAATGGCTCTCAGTTCTGGAGACTCAACAAATTTCTCGTGCCAAAAGCAGCTTCACTGATGTAAAAAAATATAGTTAGAGCAGAGCTTGGTCCTCTGAAGGAAACTTAAACATTCTGCTGCTGAAACTGAAATATTTAGTACCAAAATACCGATGAGTTAAAGAACATTCATGATACAAGTGTGGTTTGGCAATCTTTCATATTCACTTCCATACCTACAGTGCACCATCCGTTCCACCTTAAGTGTAAAAAGCTACTTATTGAAACCTCTGTCTTACTCTGTCAGACAAAATGAGTTACAGTGGAAGATATGTACTCTAGAGAGAATCCTTTTTCTTTTAAATAAGACTGGCACCTGATTGTAGAGAATTATGCAAAACTGTTGCTTTGGAAGACTGCCAGAAAATGGGAGTTATAATTTCATTATTTTAAGAGTATTTTTATGTGTAAATAAATGAATAGTGATGAAATATTGGTCTTAAGTCTTTGATGATTTTGAGTAGCTGATGGCCCCAGAGCTGGTCTTTCATCTTCTATGTGAGTGCCCTAAATTAAAGGCCTGATGAGTTCCATTCACAGCTGAAATGTCAGCTGGAGCATCAAGCTTCACCAATGTGCTGCCTGCCACTAGGTCCTGACTTTCACTGTCTGCCTTTATTTTTGAGATCCAATCTCAAATAGGTGAGATTCCCTGTGAAAACTTGAAATAGTGTCAGGTTGTCAAAATGCAAAACTAACTTGATACTCTGTAAAAAAATTTCAGCTGCCTTTGAGCTTCATATTTGTTTTGTTACTATTAGGAACCTCTTAAATCCCTTCTAAGCATTTAGTCAGAAAAAGAAGTTAGGTCTGTTCTGATGGGAGAGGGAGAATTCTGAAATTCCTTAAAGTCATGATGCATTTGTTCCTACAGGGTTGCAAGCCAAGTCGCTGCTTTGGACCTGGGTTTCAAACCAGGAGTGGAGGCAATTAGGAAAAGTTCTCCCAAAGTATTGTATCTTTTGGGAGCAGATTCAGGTTGTTTAACACGTCAAGATTTGTCAATGGACTGTTTTATCATCTATCAAGGTAAGTAGTAGATGTAAATTAAGAAATGTTGCTATCTTAATTGTTGGAGAAAAAAGCGTAAACAGTGGCATAAAATCCTCTGAGGAATTTTAGCCTTTGCTTTCTGCCAGGAAAGGGAACTTCTAATACATAGCTGAGATACTGGTTACCTATTTCTTAGGTAAAGTTGGGAAACTGTTGATGGGTAATAAGGGAATATAAACCAGTATAGGGCTTCTGAAATACAGCTGCAGACCTGGCAGACAAAACAGCATTAGTTTCTGGCTCTTCTATCATACCAAAACATGATCTTATCTTAATCTAAGAATCCTTGTTCCAAGAACCTCCCAAACCTGAGCGACTACAGAGACTGAAGATCATTTACTCCTGCTTGTAGTCCATTCATTCTCCCCAGAGTATTAGCTCAGTAAGACCTCAGAGCAGCCAGCCTCATGAGCTTCAGATTACTGGTTAAGCAAAACTTAGAAAATCCTTTTTTCTGGGAGCACAGAAATCCTGTCTTAGTAAAGCATTTCTTTTTATTTTGACTTCTGTCTCATATGGTTGTGTACTGTTTCCTCTTTCCATGCATTTAGGGCATCATGGGGATGTGGGAGCTCCTATGGCTGATGTTGTTCTCCCGGGAGCAGCGTATACAGAGAAGGCAGCCACGTATGTGAATACTGAAGGTCGGGCCCAGCAGACAAGGGTAGCAGTAACACCTCCTGGGATGGCAAGGGAAGACTGGAAAATTATTAGAGCTGTCTCTGAGGTACTGCTGCTACTATAAGTTGCTTCTAATAAAAGTATACTGAGAGGTTAAGTTCCTTTTTCAAAACATTTTGCAATGTAAAAAATAGTGGCTTTTCAGGGAAACACATAGTTTTTAGAAGTAATGTTCTGTATTGAATCCTGTATTAATTCTGTAAGTCATATTGTTTCTGTTTTGAGGATAGCCCTAATATAGTCGCTGCTGTATGCTGTTGGAATGCATAACGGTTCAAGCTTTGCAAATTTTGCAGGTCTCTGTGAAGTGCTTTAAAGGAAGCTGGTGGGACCATGCAGTTTCTTGTTTTTTAGAAAGAAAACAGCATAGACTCTGAGGCCAGGATGGTATCATTAATGAAGTCAGATATGTACTCAGGGGGAACAAGATGCATTGATAATTGCATCAACTTTTATCTCATTTGGTGGTAAGCTAAGGAAAATGCAAGTATAGGAAGAGAAGAGTACTTCCTTTCTTCTTATCTTTTGTATAGCAGACAGCTTGGGTTTTAACATGGGGAGGTGTTGGCTATGCAGAGGTCCAGCAGAACACTGACTTTGCTTCAGTTTGTGCATTCTAACTGCTTGTGTTTTCAGGAGTGTAGATGTTTCCTCATTTTACTTTAGAGATGTTAATGGATTGGAAATCTAAACCACTATGAGTTAAATCCTTAGACTTGATGGCATTTCTTTCTGTGAATCTCTTAGCTGGCTGGTGTGACCTTGCCTTATGAGAACCTCGATCAAATACGGAAGCGTTTAGAAGAAGTATCACCCAGTCTGGTTCGATATGATGATGTGGAAGAAGCAAACTACTTCATTCAGGCAAATGAATTGGCAAAGGTAAGAAAAACTGAAGCATCTTGGCATGATTTAGTGCTCTTATATAGCATAAAGCTTTTTTGAAAAATCTTCATATGTAGTACGAGAAGCATTTTTGACCTGCACTGAATGCACTGAATGCAGAATTCACTAAACAAATGCTTTGGTAACAAGCTTCCATCATACAGGTGACTTTCTTTTTCTTTCTTACCACAGTTGGCAAAACAACAGCTTCTTGCTGATCCTCTTGTTCCACCTCAGCTCACAATAAAAGACTTTTATATGACAGGTATGTATAGTGTGATTTTTCCATTCTGAAATCAGGACATTTTACTTAACTTTACAGTAAGGTTCTTATGATTCGTTTAAAGCTTTCCACTAGATATATAGGATTTGAGTCTTTTGAAGAAACAAAATTTTTCAGTAAAATTATTTGGAATTTACATAAAGCACAGACTGCATTTTCAGCTAAGTGATTTTATTTATCCTCTTTGTATCCAGTCTTGTACTAAATTTCTGTTGTATTGTGTCTATGCACTGACAAGTTTGGATTTTTTTTTTATAGATTCCATCAGTAGAGCATCCCAGACAATGGCCAAGTGTGTGAAAGCTGTTGTTGAAGGTGCCCATGCAGTAGAAGAGCCATCCATCTGCTAGAGAATAATCAGACTGCCACCACCTTCTAGGTTTCTGTTGCAGTTAACTGATGTGACTGATACATTTTTTTTCAAAATCTATTTGCCAGGCCCTTGTATTTTTTTTTTCTTCCTTCATTCACATTTTCATCACTTCAAAATAGCCCCGTCATACTATAGGACTGTTTCTGTGTCTGAAGGAACATGCAGCACTCAACTTACTGTACCCAGAGGCAGGGTACATGATGATTGTGTACAAATAAATTATAAATACCGAGCCCTCCCCTTACCTGTGTAATTCATGTAGCTCATGCTTCTTCCATGAAGATAATTCAGTAAGCAACTCAGACTCAGTAAATCTTGATTTTCTAGGAAGAGGTCTACACGGCAAAAATACTCCTTCCAGAGTATTCAGGTATGTTAAAGTGAAACCCTGGTCAGAATGTGAATGTGCTATTTTTGTAAAGTACTTTTAAAGCACGTTGTCCCTCATACTTGGTTTGTGCCAATGTTCAGACCTATTGCTGCTTTGGATACTTGTATGTTTCTCCATTTTGTTTCAGTTGAGACTACTCTTGGAGGAAATACAAATAATTTTAATGTTGTGGAAGAAAAAAGCAGCCTTCACACAGCTTCCTCATACTGAACTGCTTTAAAAATTAGCAAAAAGACTAAAGGCCTTTATACTAGTTCAAATACAGGAAAAAAATCTCAGAATAATTTCTCTGTGCATGGATCTTTATATAGAAAAGTAGGGGAATGGTGTGGTATTTTTTGGTTGGGTGGTTGGGGTTTTTTCAGAACAGTGACTCTCTCCTTGTATTATGCTGGTTAATGTAAATTTGGAAGAAGGATAACTTCCTTTCAACTGGCTACTAAAGTTCAGTGTAATTCTTCCAGGAATTGTGAAAATAGGAACAGTATCATAAAGCCATCATTTCCAACTGTATTATTTAAAAATAAAAGGTCTTAATTTTCCACGAGGAAAAGCTACACTTTTCAGTGTAGAATAATACTGATTGCATGGAGGTGCTGCTATAGAAGTCTTAGTTTTATAAAATTCCTTTTTTCTTCCATACTCAAGATTTTTCAGTAACAAAGGTGTAACTTTTTAAAGAAGTGTTTTCCTTTTGCCCAGGAGAAGACTCATCCTGGTTATCCTGGTATATCATGGTGTCCTCGTGTGAGCTAAGTCTTAAATGCTGGACATGGTTCTACTCAGCCTGCCATCTCAAGTTACCAACAGTCGCAGGGTCAGTTCTTGTGGTGGTACAGAAAACGGAACTGTTTTCATTTTATTCAGATACTGCTATGCATATCTGTGAGGCAGCAAGGGAGACTGCAGTCTGGTTTTAATGTGGCAGTTCACAGGACCAAGTACAGCATGAAACCTTCCTCCTGTCCTTGTGGAATGTTACTTCTTTGGGAGGAACAGGAGTTTATTGGCACATAGCAAAAGAAAAATGTGTGTGACATATGCCAAAATGTTTAGGAAGAAAAGGTGTAGCTGAACCTTGTATTCAGAAAAACATTTGGTTCTCAGGCTCCTAAGATGAAAACCTTTCTTTCATCCCCCTGCCCCCATGTTGTACAAACACAAAAGAATAACTTCAACTGTGCAAGAAGTCAGCTACCACTTCAGAATTTATAAAGGTCCAAAAGCTTTAGATTTGGCTTTTTTTTCCTTATATGTTGTAATATTACTTCAGGAGCTCTGGCATGCTTTCTGGCTTTTTTGACAGCTCCACATCTTTCAATTAGTATGTATAGTAGATTCTTGTTTCTCTTCAAAAAATGGTCCAGCCTTTAGCAAGAAAGGCAAGAAGGGGAAGAAGTATATGTGGTGCACTCTGTCCTGTTTCTACTTACTCCCTTTCCCACCTAACTAGTCAAATACAGAATTTTTCAACCAAATTTGGTAATAGCAACAAGGCTCTATACATTTGATTGTTGGAAACTAGATAGGAAAGAGAAATCTAAATTAGCATTCTTATCCACTGAGTTTAGAGTGTAGCCCATCCCTTATCTCTTCTGTTTGCTTTGGTGGCTGGGCAGTTGGTGCACATGAGGACTTTTACCCAGCTAGTGACAGAAGGATCATAGGGGTCTGCATAGGCAGGGAAGTGACATAGGCTGGGCAGAATATTGGAACAAAAATTACAGAAACAGGGCTATTCAAATAACTTACCTCTGTTTAAGAGAAAAAGTTTACAGTTAGTGCTACTACATGCTGGTCCTGAAGCTGCAATCTCAGGTTAGAGAATTATGAAAAAGTGGCGATGAAGAGCTGGGATGGCGGGAGATAAACACTCCGAGTATTGTTCCTGATTGTTACAGTAAGGGCTGACCAGCCAGGTGCTAACATTGCCTGAGCCGCCAGTGGGCTGATGCAGCTCACTCCACATGCAGGGCTGCTGGGTGCCTTTATGCCGACTCTGCTGGAGTGGCATTTGTTACGCTTTGTTTCGGAGCTGAGCGCAGCCCCAGAGGAGATGCAATTCCTGCAGTTCCGCGAGTGCAGCCCTGGTTCCACCTGGTGGCCAACTGGCAGAACTCAGCGGCTGCATCGCTAGTTGCCTTCAGGTGCGGGAACCTTCATCTCGCCTGCTCCTGTGCACTCCTGCCTGCTTGCACAGCCTGCCAGGGAACAGGAATGTCTGGGGAGAGATGGGCGGCCTTGGTCATTAAGTATCCTCCTCTCTGAGCACAGCCCTGTGTAAACAGCGCTCTTGTGTGCAAACTATTAACCCCAAACATCACTTAGATTAAACCTTGCCTTTTTGTATTTTTGTAGTCTTGTCTTCAGCAGGTGCTTGTGGTGAGTAGAGAAGGCAAAGGGTGTGTTAATTCAAGGTAAAACCATACTCTGCAGTTAACACTTTCAAGGAAGTTTAGGGCAGGTGCATTCAGATTAAAGAGAAACTATAACTGCAGGCAGATTTAAGCATTTAAGTCCAAAGCTGTGATTTCAAACCAAACAAAAAACCTCAAAAACCATAAACCCATCCCCTGTTCAATAGCCACATTACTGAAAGCGCCAGCATCCCATGGATGCATCCCTGTAGCTCCAAAAAGGAGAGTGCTTAAAACCCTGGGCAGTGTAGTGAGCTGCTTCAATAAAAACAAACCTAAGAGAACTCAAGTCAAACAGGTATATCCTCATCAAGACTCTGAAATGTCCAGCAAAATTAGGCCAGTCATAAAAATAGTTGGAACTGACTTATTTTTTAATGCATTTTGAAGCATAGCTCAAGGCAGAAAATAAGGTGTCTGTAGCATTTCCCCAAGAAGTACAAGATTTTGGATCAGTGCCTCTTCTGAGGCTGATGAGATTCTTGCAAGACAGTCCGCTACATGCTTGATTAGGGGATGTGCTGTATTTTAATGTTGAAAAATACCTCAGGGTCATAGCTCTAAAGGAAAAACAGAGTAGCAAACTAGCATCAGTCTTAATCCAAAGGAGAAAGGTAATATAACTTCATTTCTGTCCCTACAACCCTGTTCCTCATAAAATACTCCAAACAATGCCTAAGCCCAAACATCCTCTGCCAAAACAAGACAGTCCCCTAATAATTTGTTGTCCTTCAAATGTATAGTATGATGAAATGACCTTTAGTGTGGAAGGGTTGGAAGATGACTTTCAAGGCACTGACAGGACAAACAGAGAAGGTGCTGAGAAGCAAACAGATAGAAGAAGACTTCATGGTGACTACCAGCATGGAAAAAAAATAGTAAGTAAATGGGGAATTCTGGAGAGCAGCTAAGAGTTAAGGACTTTCCTGATAACTGCAGTAAGCTTTTTAAAAGGAGAACAAGAACACCACAAAACATCAAAATGCCTAAGTTCTCCCAGAATTACCAGTGAAGGTGAGGAAAACTTAGTTCAGAAATTAACACCACATCCTTCACCGTGTGTGTGGGCTTATACAAGTCATAGTCCTTTCTGTTGTGTAAGGTTTTATCCAAAAGACATTTTGCAGTAACACATATTAGTTGATGGAATGCTGTCAGCAAAGTGCCTGAAAGTACCCAGGTTGCTCCAACTTTCCATAGCTCAGCACCACAGAAAAATGGCACAGACATAAGTAATACATAGCCTTGTAATTCAAACAATATGAGTGATTCAATAATCAGCAAAGCCTGCTATGCTAAACACTATCAATAATTATGTTTTCCTCCAGCTACATGTACACATCTATTCACAGTGCCCAGCACTGAGAAGCTGACTGAGATTTAGAGGCATAAGAGGTGGTAGAAACATCTCACTCATCCAATGCTGAAATTTGAATGTAATTAACTAATATTTCAGAGAAATAAGTTTTATTTCTTCTTGTCATCATCTGTACACCTGTGTTTACGTTTGAAATGGATCAGAGATGAGAACCACTTATCAAAAAGAAACATACTAAGAGCAAATAACTTCATGTGTAACAAATAACTTTCAAAATCCACTGGAATCTCATGACTCTAGACACTAATTAAGCCTTATGCTTTGATTTTAGCTCCAGCTCCAACTATTTTAGAAACATCCTGTCCTGCATGCTCTTTATTTCTCAATTATCCATCACAGGATATTCCACACCTTTGGTAGAAGCTACTCTCAGAAGACTTAAGAGACCATTGATTTAGTCCAGAGTGGGAATTCTCATCTTTCCAACTTACAGTGGTGACCAAGACTCTCTGCAACCCGAATGTAAATGAATAACTGGACTAGCAGCAGAGAGGACTGGTGATCAAATTGTAGAGCTTCTTAACCACTACAATTAGAGTTAATATCAATAGACAGAAGCAGATAGTAAAAATACAATAGTATACTTTAACAGAGGGCTTCCCAGTAAAATGGGATGTTATTAAAGCATTCTGCTGGGACAGCTTATTCCAGTCACTTGTCCTCTCTCCACAGATACCCAGCGTACTCTGGACAACCTTCTTACAATTAAGAGTCTTACTGTTTTGTCTTTGCTGAGCTTTAGGAAGACAATACCATTTATTTAATGCAGATTAAAATACACACTGATAATGAAGAACTGATTAGTGAAGTCTTAGTTAATTACTATTTTCAGTACAGTTCACTATCAATTAATTATATTATCATCTAATAGCTAGCATACATCTGCTCCCAATTGGTTAAATACTTCTGCAGCTATACTCCTACTGAAGCCCACAGCAAAATTCCCATGGCTGAAAAAAGCTTTAATGAAGCCCCTAAGACTCAGGAACTCACGGCTACTCATGTGTACCTCATGTTCCTTTGGGGCTTTAAACAAAGTCAAACTAAGTTAACTCTGTTGTACTTCTGGCTTGTCCTATAGTTTCTGCAGTGCTATCTGCCACACAGGAGTGCACTAAAGCACGGGTTTGAAGGAGTCTAACAGCTGAATTAAGAAGCTCAATTTATGCAATAATTTGGGTATGTTTCCTAGAGAAAAATCCTCTGATCATAGGCAGTGTTTTTAACATGAGGACTCTGCAGTTTGGAATAGTGCCAAAAAGCAAGCTGGTTATCAAATATATACAACTGCAGCAGAGTAACCGAAACCCAGATATGCAAGAGACAACCACTGCTATAAAATTTTGATGTTAAAGAATTGTTGAAAAATAAGAATATGCATTTTTCCATAATACTAATATGCTAGGATTTAACAGTTAGCTTTATCCCAGAACTTGCCACTATTATACAAACTAATACCACATCACAGCTGCTCAAGACATTGCTTAGAAGAATATATCATTAACTTTGGGTTTTATTTAATTTCTCATCCTTTTCAGTCTTTAAATGCCTAAAGACAAGATCTTCTATAACATGGCTCTTCAGATATGAAAATTTTGAATTAACATCTATACACTTAGAGTTGTTCTTCCCCTTCACAACATTCACCTGCATTTTAAATAAATTGCTAATCCCCTTTGCAAGCATTTGAACTGTTTCCTCAGTATGTCTCAAGAAATAATACCAAGATGCTGACATTGTAACACTATTTGTGGAGAACCAAAGAGTCTTCATCACATGCATAGAATCTAAGTCATGCTCCAGAAATTCTTGAGGCTGCTCTTGGGGTATGTACAACCTTGGGAGAGAGTCAAGGTTCATTTCTTGATGCAGCCTCCTCCAGTGGCTGGTGTTCATTGCTTTATTACTCACAAAGCTTATTCACTGCGTCACTGCCCTCTGTCTCCCTACTAACACAAGTGAGACACATCAGCACAGAATGCCTCATCAGCCAGAACCTGTGATTTACAGAATATTAATGTTCTCTGACCACTCTGTGCTTAACTGTACAGTAAGTTTAGTGGATGGAGCAGTTGGTCTAGGGATGAGGCTGATTTAAATCAAGGCAGACAGACCCATTCTGAAGAAATGGAAGTTCCAGAATACAATTCTCAGTGTTGTACAGGGGACCTTTTGTGCTTTGGGGTTGTTTACACATTGTCCTTTACAGAAGTTTCAGAGTCCAATTTGTTCTCCAGTGTAATTTCAGAACACTGCTCTACCCACCAAAATAATGTATGTCCCAACTTAAAGAGTCTTGTCCATAAAGGTAAGCAAATCTTTTTAAAATAATTTCATTCTACATTACTAAAGCTAGCAGACTACTCCTTTAGGTACCTACCATGTCACACTTTATTTTCAGCAAAACAATTAAAACTACATTTGCGCCTCTTAGTAAGTTAGTGAAAAGCAAATAACTCTCAGCTAAATAAAGTTTTGTTAAATACATTTATCTATCCATAAAGTACAAATTTCAGTTTCTCTGTTGAATGATTACACAATAGTCCACACAATGAAGACCTAGCAAATTTTTTCTTTTTACTTTCTCCTCCTTAAAAAGATTGAATTATTTTTTTTGTACAAGATACTAAAAGTATCCCATTTCAAGTTTTCCTATTCCAAACTTCCAGATTCAAAATGTGTCTCCTTTTGCTTGGCATTAAGCTTCTGGCTTCACAATTAAAACATGTCAAATAGATCTCAGGATGTCACCAAAATGTGAAATACTACTATGATGTATGTTTAAATTTAGGCAGGCATGTAACCCAACTAAAGTCAATATCTGCAAAGTCAAACATATAAGCCAAAGAAAAGGCTTAATATTGTTTCTTTGCTCAAGTGCATTCATAGCCATTTCTCCACAATGTTGAATCATCTGCATCCCATTTAAAAAATACAATTCCAAGATACTAAATGTGCCGTAGAGATATTCTAAAGAGTACCACAGAGAGATGCAGCAAAGATTAGCTGTTCATGGTGTGCCTCTCTTCCTAAAACACCTTAATAGCCCAATGAAGAGAACTTGAACTGTAGTTGAATTATACTGAACTACTGAATTAAGTTGAAAGTAGCAATTCTCTTGTTTAACACAATGGTTGATACAAGAAATCACTTTGTACAGAAACTTGAATTTGGTACACTAGCAAAATCCTACCGACTTGGTAAGTTTTATGCAAGGAATTTCAGAGTGATCCTTCAAGCACTTCTGAATTAGGAAGTGTTGGTAAGGCCTGACAGCATTTGCAAAACTAGGGTCTGAGAATCTGGCCCTTTATCTATCCATTTAGACCAAAAAAAAGGAAATACTAGTTTATGCTGCATTTGTTGAATTCCCAAGTCAATTGAGATAATTTATTTGCAATATTTCAAAGAATGCGGTTTTTCAGTCATCCCATAACTGACCAACATTTGTAATGCCTGTCATTCCTGCAATGAATTTTACATATAGGATATAAAAGTAATTTTTGTTGAAACAGCTTACAAAAAGAATAATCATACTTGATGCTCTGAAGCATACAATAACGACTGGTAAAATTATGAAGGACCCTAATTATTGCATTACTTCTATATAAAATACAAACTCTTTTGAAATACAATATAGGAGCAACATATTTGGGGTTTTTTTGTTGCTTTCTAACATCAGCAGAACTGTGCATTTAACAGATTAATAACCGAAAAACAGAAAAAATAAATGACAGAAAAAACCTCCCATGCAATAATTCCATTGAACGCAACACTCTGGATTATTAAAATGAGCTAGGTAGACTAACCATAATCTAAAAAAACTCCTTCTAAACAAAAACAGTTTGACACAAAGATCAGATGACTTTTAATTATACTTTAATTAAAACCTATTTATCTAAATGAAAAACACACTATGAACACACGAACTATGCTCATCATGCAGGCTGGGCAAACTCGAAGTATGTTTCGAAATGCAGATGTACCTAAAATATGGATATTTTTTTTTTTAAAGATTACAAGAACTGAAATAAACCCATGTATTTCAGATTTGGCAGGGGAGAAGAAGAAGTTGATAATATACTAAGTAAGTAATTCAGTACCTTCATCCATGTGACCTTACTCTGACTGCAGTTCAATTAGTCTATACCACCTGAATAATTTCACAATGGAAAAAACATAATGTATAGCTCATTAGTTTCCTAATTATTTCCTCTTCCTTCGGGACAAATAAAAAGGCATCTTTGCAGTTCATCTCTGAATCTGGCTGTGCATAATACTACTTCAAGAAACATTATCACAGATATGCTGAATGTAGTGATCAGTGTCTTCACCTACAGATACACCACAGCCTCTGACATTGTTTTGACAGCATTTAATATATTTTTTACAATCTAATAAAAGAATCTGCAACAAAGAAAAATACTATTAATTTATATCACAACACACTGTAGTATAAATTTATAGCATTTCTCAACTCTATAAGTTAGGAATAATATTCATAAATATCAAGAACAAAGCCCCCAAAACAGAACAGTTACCTAAAGAGAACCAAAACAGATTTTTAGGAGGCTGCAAAGTGCTTTGAAAACATTAAAAACAAAACTCAACTGTTGTACCCAAATTTCTTGCTATGAGTTCTGGTTTTTCACATCCTACCCTGAATGGTAGACAATGCTAAATTTATGACAGCGCAATTTCTCCAACATTTACTGTAGATTCCTCTCGCGCATTAAATTCCCCATTGTTTCTCTACATAGTCTATTCTAGAAAGATATAAAAAAGGTAAAAATTAAAAAATATGTTTTTTTTCCTACCTGTATATCCAATTTTATTTACAATACCTTGAGAGAAAGAAAGAGACGTCATGGTACAGTTACAGCAAACATTCCGACATCAATCTCAGCTGTTTACTAAGACTATGAGTACCAAAAAAAAAGTTACACGAACTTTCACAATTACACACTAAATTTTAGAACCATCACATAATGACAAAAAAGTTACCAACTTTATAAATACAGAAAAAAATACATTATTTTAAGAACAACGATGTTACTAAAAATATATATTTTTACCGTACCTCCTTTAATTTTTTTTTCCAGAGAGTTGATCTTTACAGGTTATTTAAAAAAAAAAAATTTCTTCAGCCACGAGCCTTTGTATTTTATTTTTATTTAAAATAAAAAGTCACACAAGTGATAAAATATTTTGTTTTGGCCATTTGGCTCCCTCCTCCAAATTGACACTTTATAAAAACCTTCTGTACTTTTTTCCCCCTCCCTCTCTCCCTTTCTACTACCTCCAAGATGGTAGGAAAGTTGTTGTTTTGGAGGGCAGAGGAGCCGCTCTCTGATGTTATGTCCTCTCGGTGCCTGTAGTGGTGCTATAGGAGGCTGCTGGCTCTCTTCTTGAGCAGCCCCAGCAGCCCTGCCTTCTTTGCTGGAGAATATATTCAGGGATTCCCCTTAATAATCACCTACCCTCTGAGCACTTTGTAGTTTTAAAATAATAAAAAGCCCCCAAAGCTTTCTCCCCTCAAAAAGCAGGATCTTCTCAGAGACAGGGGGGCAGCAGCTCCTCAGCACAAGAGCCCGAGCACATTCCCAGTCCCTCTGCTGGGGAGGAAACTCTGATCTGTCAGCCCAACAGAGGGAAAGGGGGGAGAGGAGAGAGAGGAGGGAAAAAAAAGCAGCTGGAAAGGTAAGCCAGGCCCGGCCTGCATCCCCGGGCTCGCGTAGCGCGGCAGGCGGTGCGGAGGGTGCAGGGTGGGCGGAGAGGCGGGCTACGCGAGGCCGGGGATCGGCCGGAGCGGCGCAGGCCGCAGTAGGGGGTGCGGGGAGCCAGAGGGGTTTTTGAAGCTTTCGGGCGCCGGGAGGAGCGCCGGAGGGGGGTGAGACAGCCGCCGGGGCCCAGCGGGAGGGTCGGTACGCGGCGCCTTTGCCCGGGAGGTGAAGGGCGGCGGGGAAGAAC
>VWYI01048794.1:59997-229244 GCA_013399455.1 Anthoscopus minutus | reverse complement strand
TCCCGTACCCCCTTTCCCCCCCGTCGGTGACCCCCTCCGGCCGGGACGGCAGCGGGTGCATTCACCGCACAACTTTTCGGGAGGGTGTGGGGGGTGGTTTTGGGGGTGCGGGGAAGCCCTCGGAGTGTTTTCCCCCCCCGGCCCTTAAGCTGCCGGCACGTGGGGCCGCGGGCCGGCTCCCGGGGCAGGGGAGAGGGGCTGCCCTGGCTGCACCTTCGCTCCCCGGTACATGCCGGGACCGGCGGCTGCCTGAGCCCTGCCGGGGCCGGGCTGGGGTCCCTCGGCCGCCCCGCTGTCCCAGGACCCGTTAGCGGGACAGGAGCCACAGCCCACGGCACCTCAGCCAGGGGAGGGGATCGCCTCAGCAGCCCCTACACGGCAAGGGCTGTGTCATGTCCCTGTGGGCACCCAAACAGTTCCTGTGGGCTGGGGTCCTGCTGTGCTGGGGGGTCTCTGTGAACTGCTGCTGCCCCCCAGGACTGAAAATGAAAGGATCCTTTTTTTTAGGGAAAAGAACGTCTGGTAGTTGAGAAGTGAGTGCACTGGAAGACCCACCAACGCACTTCACCCTGCACAGGTGAAATAGTTCCGGTTTCTAATGCGGGAGGTGGCACGTTTTGGTCAAATATTCCTTAATGTATCTCTTAATGGCTTTGTACAAATAACCTCAAATGAATTTTGGAAGTGACAGTGATGCTCACCTTAAAGCCTTATAGCATCTGATTAGAATACATGGAGCTAGTTCTAACTTTGTTGCTGAACAACATGCAATGCTGGTTTATTTTAAGGCCTTTTAGTGTTTGAGGATTGGGAGACTTAAAAATAAAATTGACAAAATTAGGGCAATGCACTGTTCCCCTGTAGACAGGTGCCCTCCCCTATGGGCTCACCTGTACTGGCAGTGTTTCATGGTCAGGCTATACCCACCAGGTACCACAGCTGATGGCTGAACTGGAGCACTCGTGTTTTGTATGAAGATGTCACTTACAACCTGGTGACGTTCATCCTTTTGCATGAATTGTTTGTAATATATACAAAGATCACACAAGTTTTATTAATTGTAAAGCTAAATTATTTACAGAAAGCAAAACAAACTTTATTTACTTGGGGTTATTTTGATGTTCAGTATTTTTGTGATGAGTGAATGAATTTATGTGTAGGGCCTGGTCCTACAGACTGTGTATATCATGTTCTCATGGTATGGTAAATCATTAGGAAGTACAAGTTTATTGTAAGACCACACTGAAATTCCAATACCTTATACCTACTGATAGGCTCCTCTGTGAGGTGCTCTATTGGTTTATTTATTGAGTATTCCTGCTGAAGCAAGAATGATACTATATTATGAGAAAATAAGCTTATTTGTCTTTGTAGTATTGGGACTAAAATAAGAGGAAGGTATTTTGTTTAGACTCATATGGAAGGGCAGGTTATCTGTTATTTGAATAAGTAACAGAATTGGACTTATTTTTTTTTTGCCAAGTACAGATGCAAGGTGTGTTGTTGTATGTTTAATCTCTACTTTATCTCAGGATCTTGGTTTTTGGTATTTTGAGATAATGTTTTTAAAGTACATTTCTGCCATGTTGCAAAGTCCTAAAGGGTCCATTTGTTGCTGTATCTGAAGGCCACCTCTTTGCAGCCCTGCTCATCCTGGCAAAACGCAGGCCTGTTAATAACTGCGTTGAAATAAGCATGCGTGACAACCTCCCTGTGAGGATGTGATAGCAGGACTGGGGCCTGAGACCTTCTGCTCAAAGAGAGAAATCCTTGACTTTCAAGATACAGAGCCCATCTTGAACCTCAGGTCAGGAATAGCCATGTTTTGGAAATTACTTTTTTGAAATCTATAGGAATGTACTCTTGACAGTAGTTACAAATTTTCCTATGTAAGTTCTTTTTTTCTTTAGAAATCCTCTGAAGTCTCTAAAATTGATATAGTCTTAAATGCTTGTTGTTTTTAGGGTTTGGACCATCTTTGTCAGGTTTTCTCTGAGGCATTATGAGATACAGGTGGGTGAATCAGCTGAAATGAAAATTCCTGCTTAAGTTCATTCGGTGTAGGAAAACAAAAAGAACCTGTTCAGTTTGTGAGCAAAGACTTGTTTTTTCCCTCATCATAGTTATGTTTTCTGCTCTTGACTGTAGCTAGTTACAAGTCTGTAAGTTCTCTAGCTTTTGCTATTATTAGGAATAATGCATAAGTTTAATTCTGGATTTTTTGTGTTATATTCTAAAGCATAATCTGTTTTATCAGTGCTGCCTAAAACATTCTGCCACTTTTCTGTTAATATATTGGAAGTCCTTATGCAATGTAAACTGCCTTTTGCCAGAGCTGAAGTAAGAAGCTTTCTAAAAAGGCAGAATGAGGGCAATATTGCTTCTTTCTTCCTAGGTGAATCTTAACATATGAAAAAAAGTAGTTCAAAATACAATTCTGGTGGTAACTAAAAATACCTTGTAAGATCTTAACATGTTGAATGCCTTGATCTGTCAGGATACTTGCATGTGTGTTGCAGTACCTGCACTTCAGAGGCCTTCCTGAGTAAGGACTGTACCCTAGTTAATAAAAGTGTTCTGTACAGGAGCTCTTGTAGTTGACTTCGGTTGATTCTCAGTGTTCTCTGTCTCAATTTTTATGCTTTAACTGACAAAAAGACTCTTGATTCCACAATTACAGCATTCTTGGTTTGGTAGCTGAGTGTAGTAGAGAATTGAGCTGTTACAAGACTAGAACTAAGCCAAACTTATGGTCAGATCACAGCATAGGGACAGAAGTTACAACTTTGTGGTGTTGATGTTGATCACAATTAAATGTGGTACAGCTTCTTTTGACAGAACAAAACATTTCAAAGAGAGGTGTTAGTTGCTATGAAGTAGGAAAAAAATGAACATTTTAGATTCATACTTAGAAGTATACTTTTTACTAGTAGTGATTGAAAAATTTTGCAATAAAATCACTTTAAGTGCCTGTCTTTTTGCTGTGAATGTTATGGCTTCTGTTCACCTTGGAGTGGGTGAAATTCCATGTTTCCAAACATTCTTGCACTCCGTGTGTTTACTCAGTTTCAGGAAATGGGTTTGACAGTGGCAGGTAGGTACTTGTTCTTTCTTGGTCAAGAGGAAATGACAAAACTACTATTTATGTTATTTGTGCTTGTGGAGAAGCTGAGATTCTTGTAGATCCATGTTCTACTTCTGGCCCCAAGCTGAAGGTTTTGGGAACGCATGGAGATGATTGTACCTTGTCTGTGATATGTCATGAACACACCAAGCAATTTAACATGAAATTTAGGCTAGTATTAGCAAATGCAAACAACACAGTAAAGACCTCTGTAGTTGTGGATTTTGTTTGGATGCAGTGTGTGAAGCTCTGAGCTCAGTCCTCTTAATTATACATCTTTTAACCACCAGCATATAATTGCCTTGCAATTTACAATGCATTTGGGGATTCCATTGCCTAAAAGGGTCTTATGTACATTGAATGTCAAGTTCTGAGCATATGTTTAAGAATGTATCAACCCACATGATTTAAAATAATATTTTCAGCGCAGCTTTTGTGCAAAACTACCAATCTGAGTTTTGAGGCTCTAGTGCTTTGGGCTTTCTATTAGTGAGTAAGCCATTAACTTCCCTGTAGACTACTCATGATGTCAGATACCAGATTTCTGTTTGACATTATGCTGCTACTTGGGTACAGTTATAGTAAAGATTGTCCTCCAAAGTTTGCTGCTACACTGTTTTCCAGCCTCTCTGAAGGACTGTTTAACTCTTTTGGAAGGAGCATGTGGGGTGCAGAGCTACAACTGTGTCTTTGGAGCTGATGTGCACTGCAACAGAGCTGATTATGCCTGTACTGAAAAGCCAGTACTAAAAGCAATTGGGAGCTGGCTTCCTCCAGAGGGTGATAGTAGGTATTGGCAGTTGGACAGGTATATTGAAATCTTTAATTTTTGTTTTTGCAGTCATTGTGCAAACCACCTTCATTTGTCTTATAGACTGCCAGTGGCTGCACTCAGCAGGACAAATAACTCTACTCTTAAGTGCTGATGTCTCAGAGTGTGACTTTGCTCTGTGTCCTGTCTGTCCTTGCTATAAAGCCTTGCTGGGGTGCTAAGTTTGTTACTCTTCTTCACATGTCCAGTTAGGACTTTAGACAGGGGGAGGAGGTTTTATTCCAGTCAGCTGCTCAAGAATAAAAAATGGGACAAGGGGAGAAGTGAATGTGTTATGAAGTTACAAATACTAGTGATAACCTCATAAGAACATGAAAAATACCCTGCTGGGTCAGATTAACTTGGATCCAGCCTAATGTTCTGTCTTGGGCAGTAGGAGTAAGTGATGCTACTTGGGTAGGGTGTGAAAGCCCAGGCGCATTTTTGTGCTTTCTTCTCTTCCTCCTCCACCACCCATATTTGTTAAATTGGTCATGGTAGTGGATGCATCACTTATGTCCCCATTGTCTATGAACTTCTCTATTGCCTTTTTGAAGCTGATGGTACTGTCTGCTTCCATGGTCTCATGTGACAGCAAGCTCCATCAGTTTACTACCTGTGAGTAGTAAAAATGAAGAAATACTTCTTTTATGTGTTTTGAGTCAGTCTCTTACTAACTTCATCAGGTACCCCTAGTTGCAATATTGTGTGATCTGGTATGACTGCTCTATATTTACCTTATTCCCTACCATGAATTTTTGAACCTCAGTCATTTTTTTGACATGGGCACACATTTTTGGATTCCCTTCTGTTCTTTGCTTTGTTGCTTCTGACTAACTAAAAATCTTTTCTTTAGAATCAGTTCTTTAAGGAAAATCTAGGTTCCTCAAGAAACAGCTTCTGGTTTCTTATTCATAGGTTGTGGCTAAAGTTAGTTTGAGCACATGTAGGCATAAATTTTTTTTTCTGTTGAACCTTCCTACATCTTCAATGTAGAGTATAAATACAAAACCAAAAACAGCTTCCAGAAAGTTTTGTATTCTGATATTTTTATAGTGAAGTACAGCTGCTTAAGCATTTGCTTTTTCCAGGGGAAGTCCATGTTTCCGTCATCTCTTACTGAATCCTGTGGGACAAAAATAATTTCTCCCCCACCCACTATTTAGCTAAGTGTAGTTTCAGTTCTCTTCAGTTAAGTGACATGTGCCTATTCCATACTTGTGCTGCTTTTTACGTAGCAGCAAAAAGCTCTCTTAAGAACTGCTGCAAATTGTTAAAAATAAAACACTGCATCAGATGAAATCAGAATGCAGAAATTTAAGTATCTTTATTAATTTTTTTTATATATTTATGCACACATACATACACACTCTCTCTCTTATATGGTGTGCCATGGAAGTAAGAAAAAAAAAAGCTCTTTTTAGTTTAAGCCCAACTTCAATCTCTGATCCTGACAGTGTATCCACATAATGACGTGTCTTTTGGGGAGTCTGTTTAAGAATCTACATTATAATGGCAATTTTGAGAAAATTTCTGTGTTGTTTTTTTTTAATATAACATTGATTGGCCCCTGTGTTTATTGGCTTTCTTGTTCCTTGCACTGTAGTTTCACTAATTGATTACTGTCAAGATTTTTAACATGGTTATATTTGCTTCTCTTAGTGTGTATATAGATCCAAACCCTCACGTTTAGTGTATATATATATATAGACCCAAAACCTCACGTTCATGTTCGTTGGTTTCCCTGGGGATTACTGTCAGTATTTTTGTGTGAATGTTTCATATGGCATTGTCCTTGTGCCCTGTATCTCTCAGACAAGTGAGAAGTGAAAGACTATGCCTGCCTTGCCACAGTCAAGTTAAATGCAAAAGTAAGACTTAATTATGAGTTAAATCCAAAAATAAGACTGTGGCCAAAAAATAAATCTAGGATTATAGTGGCTGGGAACTGTGGAGCAGTTTCTTTGCAGAAGCTTAACAGAGGCACACAAGGTATGCATTTTTCACTGTTTACTTTGGAACCATCCTGAGGAACTCTTTTTCTTTGGTCTGTTGCTTGCTAACCTTCAGAAAATAAATATGCCTGGGCTGTACAGAAGAGGAGAAAGTTAGTTATCCATCAGAAACTCTGCAAAGCATGATAGTAGTAGTTTAAAAGAAGGTGATAAATAAACCAGAAGGAAATAGAGAGCAACATGTGTGTCAGCCCAGCTGCAAGATGCACTTGGTCTTTTCAAGTTTTATGTCCAGTCTAGTATGCCACCTAATACAAGCTTTGAAAACTGAAAGAAGCAGACTGTCTAGCAAAAAGCTTTCTGTCAGCATTGTGTGTGTGACATGCAAGTAGCTAAGACTCATGTGTTTACTTTTGCTGGCATAGTAAGAGTCTGTCTCTCAATCAAATGGGATACGAATACTGACCACAGTGTTCCACAACTCCTGTATGGGTCATGTTCCCGCGGGATTTATGTTTCTTCTTCATGGTGTTGCTGAATAATATTGAAAGGTATGCCAGCATCTGCCTGAGCCAAGGTGACTGAATGGAATATTTGGTCCTTAACATGCTAAAGAGATTGTTCCCTCTTCCCATTCTGTCTTTTTGAAGGGCAGAGTCAACAATGAACTTTCTTGTTCTTAAGACTGATGTGTTGTAGAAAGATATACTCCAGTGACTGATTGGTTTCAAGTATATATAAACATATATATATATAAAATATATATATACATATATATTTATACATATATATTTATACACATATATTTATACATATATATATAGTGTATGTACTTCTATGCCTTGAGAAAAGTTGGGAAAGGTGATTGGAACCGGACTAGGGTTGTGTGCTTATGGCTCTCTGGCGTAAGCAAAGTGTGAGGGCCCTGCCTCTGGGGATGGCTGCTTCCTTGAGTGCAAGGAAAAGGAAAATGTGTATCAAGAGGAAATACAAAATTACCATTATTGTCAAATGATTGCTCAAGTTGCTGGCAGTAGTTACATTCTATAGCACCTGTCTCCATTCGTATGTTCTGTATGCTGTAGGTGTGCCTGTACAGCTGTTCAAAGAATTTTAAGTGTGTTTTAAAATCTTTTAGCACTCTTCTGTCTTTCTACTTCTACAGCTAGATATATGCTAATGAAGGCAAGATTTATGCTGTTTAATCTGTGGGGTAGGATGCTTTGTTTTGCCCTACAGACTTAAAATTGTTTTTCTAGATTCCCCCAGTGCTTTGTCATTTTCTCATGGTACTTTTTTACAGCAGAAGGTGGAGGCTTGTACCTTTAAAAGAGGAAAGTACATCTTTCCTGCAAAGTCCGTACAAGCTTCCTTTTTGCAATTCTGCTCTTGCCATTTTAGGCCTCAAGAACAAGTAATTTAATTGAGGTGGTAATCTGTACATTTGTCACACACCTCTAATTTATTACATATTTCCTGACTATTACCTATATGAACATTCCTTTCCTTAGTGTAAAACATGAAACTGAACTGAGTACTGAATGAATACACAGTGTTCAAAAGAGTTAATTCCAATGCTTCAGGATGACCTTTCTGAATAGGAGCTACCTTTTGCAGGTTAAGCTTAGTGTATCACAGTAGCTGCAGAATGTACATACTGTTAATTTTTTTGAAACTGCTTTGGGATGGTTTGGGGGTTTTGTTTGTTGTTTTAAAAATATGATTGCCAAAGACCTCCATAATGTTGGGAACTGAAAAAGTACCTTATGATTGCATGGATTTCCACTGCAGGAATCTGCTTTAGGGGGAAAACCACCCAGCCTCTTACTGAATTGACATTTCAGCTGTTCTGGCATTGATGGGAGTACTGACTGATATTAATGCCTGCATTTCCCTAAAATAAGTACAGTGAGGTAGGATAAACTTTGAAGAACCATGATGACCTCAGGAAGGCCTGCATATTGATGCTTGCAGAAATTGTCAGCAGCTACAAGATCTGAAAGGCTGGTCATCAAATGTGGTAAAGAAAGCTTTTCTTAAAAAAATGCTTTGTTGCACTGACTGGCAAAATAATTTTTCAGAGCAAAGACAGTCTGTGGTGGTTTTGTAAGCAAAGATACCTGGAAGTAAACCCTCTGCAATGAAATGGGTTAATCATCTTTCAGCTTGATTTATGAAAGCAAATGATCTAATCTGACACTTAACCTTTTTCGACTTGTAGCTTCTAATCACTTTCTGGTAGATGAATGAAGTTCTGTTAAAGTGATTTAAGTGTGGTGGCAGTAGAATTTTCTTTCCACCAGTAATTTCTTTCATGTTTTCCAAAGATCTGTGACTACTGATTGAAAACTGTTGTGCTGTTGTTTTATTGGATGCTAGCTGAACCCCAGGCTTGGTGACTACATGTGCGCATTTATTTACTGTAGTAATATCTGTTTTATTCTTACTGACATTGTCCCTTTTGATATTTTCCTTAGACAATCTGCTTCATCTTGGTTCATCATCATTCCAGGATAGTGGTGTCCTTGGGGCTCTCTCTTGACATTGACATGGTACAGGAGATTTAAAATCAGGTATTGTTTTGGGTCCTTCTTTCCAACCAAAATAAAACAAGCAACCTAGAACTGAATGCATTTTTTTTTCTTCCCATATGTGATTTGTCTTAAATTTTGGTTCTTTCAGCTGATGTTCACAAGGAATAGAGTCACGTGATGTATGAAGGCAAACACATACACTTCTCTGAGGTTGACAATAAGCCATTGTGCTCATATAGCCCCAAACTGTGCAAGCAGAGGCGACTTAACGGCTACGCCTTCTGTATCAGACACGTTCTGGAGGACAAGACTGCCCCCTTCAAGCAATGTGAATATGTGGCCAAGTACAACAGCCAGCGCTGCACCAACCCCATCCCTAAGTCTGAGGACCGTAGGTGAGTTGTTGTTTCCTCTCTGCAAAGTGGGAGGTGGCTGGGAAGTTTTATTTAAGTTGCTGCCTGGTTTCAGGATGAGGGAGGAACTGGCCTGAGTGAATTGTATTCCAGGATGTTCCTTTGAGGATTTTGTTTTAAGACCAGTAAACTTTATTTTATTTTCTGTGGGAGTCAAGTACTCAGTGAGAGGGCAGTAACTTAATCCCAAGGAAGTTTTATGGGAGAGTTCACTGCTTTTCTCAAGTTCACTATAAACTGTGGATAAAGCCTGCTACACAATATCAGCTGTTCTAACTCATTTGCTCTGTCACTCACAGTACATGCTCTTAGAAAGGCCTGCTTGTTTAGCCAGCAGTGCCAAAAGCACACTTCCATCTGCTTTGTCAGGACAAGCAGTTGAAAATGCTTATCTTCTGGGGAGACCCAGAATTACAGTTTGGTGTTGGTGATTTGGTACTGTAGTGTAGTTTTAGTGGAATAAAATAAATATTACTTGATAACAGATGAGCTGGGAAAGTGCCACATACTCCCTTTCTTCTTTGCTCCCCTTATTTCTCTCCCCCTCCCTGCCCAAGTGAAGATACCTAGAGTGCCCAGGTATTAAATTCCTTGCCAAATATAGTCCTTGAAGTTGTTGAGAGCTGGGATTTAAAAGCAGATTTCCTGAATTGCAGCCCATACTATAACCACAAGGACATTCTTCCTTGCACTTCAAGATTTCCTGAACATCAGTCTCACTGGTACTGCTTGGGCTGAAATAGCAGAATTTGTCTAATCTTGTCTGCCATCTATATATAACTTTATTTTTCAGAGCTGTCATTGCAGGTTTTGCCAGTAACATAGTGTTTAATTAATGTGTGTGTTGACTGTCTGAGGCTTTTTCTCTTAGAAATACCTTTTTAAACCTAAAATATGAACAAAATATGCCAAAAAAAATCAAGCCACTATTCACTGACCTTTCACATTATTAGCTGCCAGTCACTAACCTTTTGCATTATTAGCAGTGTTCCCACTGTGCCCTACATATAACTTCCTTCTCAGCTCACAGTTCCCTCTCTTGTCTCAAACAACAGTTGGACTCTGCTCTAAATTAACTTGCACTTCACCTGCCATTTCAGCTGAGGAGTCTGATGAAGTGAGAAAAAAAACATGAATGTTTGTCAAAAGCTGTAGGGCAAATGCTCAAATGGCACATGATGAATAACTTTAAGCTGTAATTTGACAGTCAGTGAGTGTTTGCTGCTGTACAATTGAGGCTCTTTGGAAATAAGCTCACAGAAATGATCATAGAAATTGTTAGCACAAATGGTATGCTGTAATTTCAGATGCAAGAGCTGACTGAGAGAGTTCCTGTTTACCAGGGGTCATACTGAAAAACAATAGAAGTAGTAGTACTTAATGACACTTTCTTATGTCTCATATGTTCCCATGGAATTTGTGATTTTTCTTTACACCTTGAATTGAGTTCACACTTTGTTCTTTTTTATTTTTCTCAAGTTAAAGTGAAGTGTGGTCATGACATCTGGTGTATGTTATATTAGAATAATTCAGTTGCATGTCGAGTGTCACATTACAGTACTTGAAGAGGACAGCAGGTGTCTGAAAGAGAAAATAAGCTTTTAATTTCAAATGAGATGATGTGATAGTTTGAAAGAATATTTTAAAAGACTTTCTTGGGGCGGAGTTTAATTTTAACAATAACATTTAATGCATGCTAGTGATAAGACCGTGGCTGTTCTAAACTTCTTTTATTTTGGCAGGCAAACCTGTATCTGTTTCTTAGAAGACTTTTTTCACACTGCTGAATATAACGATGTTTGCAGTGTCTGAGTTCTTCACTCATAGCTTTTCATTTTCTGTGTACAGAATTACTGTCAGATGGTCATTTTGTCACAGTTTTAGACATATAACTGTACATGATCAGAAGCAGGTTGTATGATGCTCTGACAACTTATCTTCTTTTATACTTTTAGAGAGTGTTAAAAAAAAGTATTTCAAGAAGAGGCATGCATATATGCCAAAAGCTTCATAGTCTGTCCACAGAAAATGAAGAAGAATTATCACTTGACCACAGACAAATGAGATGCCACCAGCCACAAAGATGGTTAATATGATGCCAGATTATTAGATTTTTTGCTAACCATTAACATTTTCCAAATTAAATCTATTAATAGTATGTGTGACTTCATTGCCTTATTTGAAATCTGATTTTTCTATTCACTGACTTGGTTTTTTAAAGCATATATAAATGTAGGATGATACACACAAGGGTTTCATATCTCTGTTTTCTCTGAATACATCTTCTTTCTTAACCAGATACACACAAAGATAATGAAATGCAACTTGATTTCTAAAAATAGGTGCAAAATGTAACCAAAAGGATGTATTTTATTACCATATGTTAAAACCAGGTGTGGCAGTGTTCTTTATCTCTTCTACGACCCATCCTCCCTCCAGGAGGATCTCTTTTGTTAATGGGCCACTGAGTCTTACTGCATGACTGAAAAAATTACATCATCTCATTGGGAGATGCTCCACCCAGAGGGAGGAACCAAGCCTTTCTACCTGGATTTAATCTGAAGCTTGGAACATTGCAGGCAGCCTTTCTCCGCTGGATTCCCAGTGGAGAGAGTCTGAAACCATCTACACCACCACTGGACCTTCAGAGAAAAACTACAACCTTCTACAGGATCACTGCTTCAACAGAACCACATCTGTCACTCCAGGAGTGTTGCAGCCACCATTTAATGGGACTGCTACCAACACCCTGACTAACAGGGTATCAAGTTGTATTCTGACTTTGCCAGTGTTTGTTTTTTTTTACTACTGCTTTTTTATTTTAATTTTCCTAGTAAAGAATTGTTATTCCTATTCCCATATCGTTTACTTAGAGCCCCTTGACTTCAAGATTATTTGGAGGGGGTGCGTGCGGGGTTACATTTTTTCCATTTCAAGGGAGGTTCCTGCCTTCCTTAGCAGACACCTGTCTTTTCAAACCAAGACAATAGGTTTACTCCAATTTAGTTGGGTTAAACACTGTTTTGTCTCTAATTCTCATCATTTAAGTGAATCTTTAAATATTTTGTCAATATACAACCTGCTCCCCAGTTTAGTTGGATCTTCTTTTAAGTATGTTATGGAAATTGATGCCACACTGGGGTGTCCTAAGAAGCAGAATGCATTTGTAGGTAGAAAACCTCACTGTCTGAATTCTTGCCTTCCCAGTGGATGCAGGGAACTGTTCAGCTGAAGTCTTCAGAGCTCATCACATTTTGTGTGTTTCATGTTATGATCATTTTAGTGGATATCAACCTACTATATGTGTAGGCATCATTTTACCTTACCTGCACAGAATAAGTGCCTTTGGTGCTGAATGAGGAAAGGGAAAAAAGCTGTATTAGATACTGTCATACTGTCAGCTAAACATAACTCACAGACAGGTTATAGAAGCGACAAACTGAGCCTCTAAGCCAGGCTCATCAGAACTGGCTCTTGTTGGGCCAGCTTGACCCTAATGGGTTTCATGCTCAGCAGTATGTGAAAAGCACTATGCTACTTGCAGGTTCGATTCCTGTCTTCCCAGTAATCTGACTTCCACAGCGCCTGAGCTACTAAATCCAGATTCTGCAGTACCATGTGAAGTCAGAGCCAGTTTAGGCCAGGGCCAACTAAAAAGCCATCCTGGAATGTGCAGGATGGGGAAGTGTGGGTGCATGCCCCCCTGGCTGTGTGCGGGGCTAGCAAGAGCCTGACAAAGTCAGGGCTGAAGTGGTGCTAATGAGAAGTATGCCTCGCCAAAACTACTTGTGTGCAGTCTTTGTTACCCAGAGAAGACTGAACTGCTCTTCCTGGTTTCTTCTTGCTCCTGTTAGTCCAAGGTGTAACAGCCTTGGTTATACTGGAAGTTGGAAGTTGACAGAGCCAAGTCAGTGTGTACTGGAATCTCAGTGTTGTAGCCTGGCATCCATGGGTTTGTGTCCAGAGGAGCCAGTTGGCTCTCAGTGATGCAGTATAGTCAGTTGTAAGAGCCAAAGCTTTATTCTCTGCCATATAAAAATGATTCTATTAGAGTTAAATGAACAAGACAAGCCCTTAATAGCCTAAAACTCAGAGAATTTTAGCAAGCTTATTAGCTTTCCACAGACTTATTCACCTTTTCTATTTCTTAATGTTTTTGCTATAAAAACGGACTATGCGGTTCTACCTCCTCACATCAGCACAAGCACAGGGTGACAATAATTTAAATTCTGAACAATATAAGGGAAGCATTTCTGTTGAGCAAATGTTGAGCAAAACATTCTTTTTATTAGCACAAGAGGGAAGAGAATTCCCTTGTGTTTATTTAGTCTGTTTATTGTTTTTTTTCTTCTGTCATACTAAAAATGCTGTGGTAACTGTTCAAACAAAATATTTTAAAAGGGCTTGATTTTAAATGTGGAAACAGTTCTTGTTGACTTTAAGGGAATCTTTATTGAGCCCTCATGATATAATTTTATTTTTAGAAGTGCATCTCTCAGTATGAATTTACAGTATTCCAGTGTGTTCTAATAAGGACTCCACAAGTTGTTGTCTTTTAGCTTGTCTCATCTAGGTTTATTTATTACTAACAATATAATGAAGAAATTATTTAGGCAATAGTAAGTAGCAGTGCTTTTCAGCCTTTTCTGATTTGTGAAACCTTAGGGGTATGGGTCTCTCAAGAAGCTACATATATGGAGACCATTAAAGAGCATATATGAATTTTCTTTTTTTCCCCTTTTAAGGATCCTTTAGAGCTGTTCACACACAGTTTCTTTAGAAATGGGTCGACAAGTGACTAAACTGAATTGGAAAACCTTTTTGGGGGGTTGTTTTGGGCTTTTCTGCCATTTTTTGCTCCATGAAGACCAGAAATAATATCATTTAAACCTATTTTTTAAACAGAATTTACTGTTCTCAGCTTCATACTGATCAGATTTTAAAGAATACCTTAATGGGTATTTCATTATCTTGTCCATAATTACCTTGATGCAGACATCACTCTTGCATCTTTGGTCATCTGTAAGCTATAAGTTTTAGATGGGATTCTGTAAGGGCAAATTTTGATTGTTGGTGGGTTCTACAGAGGGAGGAATGCCTGCCTGTGGTGTATAGGAAAAGGATCACATCATCATTCCTAAAGCTCTGTCATGTACTGATTCTAATCAAATAAAAGTTAATTGCTTACTTTTTAGTATGTGATCTGTGGCATAAAGTGTAGTTATTTTTACTTTCATGCTTTTTTTGCTTTATATTTTTTTAATAGCATGACTTTGAAAGTTTTATATTTTATATTAGAAGAACTTAAAATCTGTGCTTGTGGATTGTGTGTACACATGTTTCTGGCATTGTATAAATGCTTTCTAGCAGCAGAGAATTTGTTGTAAACTAGATTTTTATTGAAGAATATTCAGCTAATCCTCTGGCTTCAAAATTCATCATGTTAAACTACTAAAACAGAATTTAAGCATTTACGCTGCCTGTTCAGTAAGTGGAAATAGTGATCTTTTATAGCAGATAGATATCTATGTAGATTGTCCTTATAAGAAACTGCACCCTGCTACAGTGGAATTAATAATATTAATAAAAATATAATAATAATAATAGGATGTGTGCATTGATGAAAATGTTAGCTACTTCCAGTGAAAGAACAGGCAAATGAAAGGAAGTAGTCGTCAATGTATTTTTTCTTAGGAGCTTTTGAACTGATCAGTTGATGGCTTTCTTGCTGCTTTATGTATCAGACTGTCCATTTGTTTTGTTCACTTTGGATTTTGACTCTTCACCCTATTAGAGTTAAGATTTTTAATGACTGTATGTGATTCTCCTTTGAATAATGAATGAATAATCTTGTATCTTAAGATTAGATATAGTCACTTGTTTTTTTTCCCAGTGGTTTGGGAGCACCACAGTCACTTGTTGTATTAGAAGCAGTTGTGTACAATTCTTATAAAACCTCTTGTGTTTCAGTTTATATTTGCTTGAGATGTGTGTCTGATGTTTTGTCTTCAGATTTTACTTACAGAAGTTTAGTTAATAACTGACTGCTTCTTCTTTTCAAAGGTACTGCAACAGCCACCTGCAGGTACTTGGCTTTATACCCAAAAAGGAGAGGAAGAAAAAGAATGATCCCATAGAGGAGGTAAAGGTCAGGCATCAGATGGATGCTATGGCCTTCAGTCTGACAGTGCCCACCCTGGCCTTGAAGATGCCTAATGGACTGGATGGGATGTCCCTCTCCCCTCCAGGGGCAAGGCTTCCTCTCCACTACCTGGAGGCAGAATTAGAAGACCCCTTTGCTTTCAATGAGGAAGATGATGACCTAAAGAAAGGGGCAACAGTGAAGAAAAAGTTGCAGAGCAAGTTGGCTCAAAACCGGCAGCGCCAGAGAGAGACAGAGATTTTAAAAGTTCGCCAAGAGCACTTTAGCCCCATTCCTGCACCTTTGCAGCAGCAGCCTCTGCAGCAGCAGCAGCACTCCCATCTGCCACCTTCATCAGCTTCGTTAAAGCCAACAGGGCTACCGCAGGGCATAGTCTGCAAGTCACCTCAACCTCTGAACACCAGCCTACCAATGCAGGGAGTGGCACCCACCACACACACTATAGCACAAGCGCGGCAGTTGTCTAACAAGAGACCTCTGCCTCTCCTGCCACCCGCCAGGGCTCCTGTCACGGACCCGCCAAGGACTGACCGGGTCCTCATGAAAGCCACAGCCTTCTCTCCG
Source organism: Anthoscopus minutus (assembly GCA_013399455.1). NCBI lineage: Eukaryota > Metazoa > Chordata > Aves > Passeriformes > Paridae > Anthoscopus > Anthoscopus minutus. The sequence goes on along the minus strand of VWYI01048794.1, from coordinate 213,680 downwards.
CACTCGTCCTGCATGAGCCGGCTCCAGAGACTGGTGAAACTGTGCACTCGAAAACAGCAGCTGGACACTGACCTGTTTCCTCACTTAGGTGAGTAGGTAATAGATGCAGTGCAGCTGTATTTTTTAACCTGAAACCAAAAGACTAAAGGGAAATGTCTTCCTAGCCCTGTCCTGAATTTCTGTGCGGTCCTGACAAAATAACCCTGAACTAGGTAATCTCTTGGCGTTTTCTTTAGCCCTGTTGTCTGTGAAGGGAGTGGTTGGACCCACCACAAATGATTTGTGGTATTTTGGTTGTTTATTCTTCCTAATGTTCCGTTAATCATTTGAGAAATTAAACTGAGGTGTAGAAAACATGGTTTGGGTTATAGAGGCCTCATGCAGAAGGTTCACAACGTGAGTAGTAAAGGTGACACTAGTGGTACCTACATGAGTGGACAAAATTATATTGAAATGTTAGGTGTGCGATAAGTGCATGTGACATATATGTAAAGATTTGGCAATTTGGCCCATCAACCTCTGCAGATTCAAAATCTCACTTGACTTAAATGGAAAACTGGAACACATGAGAATTATTCTTGACTGGGCCCTATTTATGTATAGAATATGGATGAACAAAAGGAAAAGACCACTTCAGGAGAGCAGCATTGTTAGAGAAGGTAGTTGGAAGGGCGAAGTCTTGTCTGCATACTGTGCAGAAATAGTCTTCCCCTCACGTATAATCAATAATAGCTGCTTGTGAAATATAAGCAAATATAACCAAATTGGTGCTATGAGAGTAGTGCTCTGTAAGCTTTGAAGAGGCAACTGACTTGTAGATGATTGGTTTGATTGTGAATATAGACCTAGGCACACCTATCTGTCCTTTTTATCTTCCCCACCCTCCCAAGTTACATTTCTGCTTAGTTTTAGATTTTACATTTCTAACAAGTAAAATACTGGCAGGGAAAAGGAAATAGGAGTCTGTGTGATATAAGCAGGAATACCATTTATGATGTTTAAACTAAAAAAATACTTCAGATAAATCCAGACATTCCCTATATAATGTCTTATTTAATTGCAAACATCTGTAATTTTTGCTATTTCAATTAACTTTTTCTTAATTTTCTGTTAAGATCTGCCCTTTGGCACTCATGGGATAGTTTGACTATTTGTTCAGGAGATAATTAGCATCCCATAGCATGTCTCCAAAGGAAATTGTTCTTCTGAAAACAGCTTTGATGGTCCTATATATAGTGCAGGTCTTTAGAGGAATGGTAACTCCAGAGGCTTTTCTGAGTGCCACAGACCTCAATAGCTTAGAAAGTGACCTGTGTTTTGAAAGACTGTAGGAAAGCCCTTTCTGTGCTTAATGTTCTGCATTCTCAAGTGAAGAGAATACATTTTCCTAAAAGAAAGGCATAGTAAAAATAAAAACCAGTTAGACTTACACATGTACAGTTAGGCAGGTGCATAACCATGTGGATGCATTTATAACAGTTTATATTTGGCAAAGGAATTTACATATTAATTATGTGAGAATGGAAAATGTATTTGTTATTTGTTCATTGTAAGCCTGAATTTTAAAGACTATGTGTACCAGTTTCAGGAATTTGAGGATTTCTTTTCTATATTTGAGTAGCATTAGAGATGACTGCACAGAATCTTTCTAAATATTAAGCCAGTTTTATGTGTACCAACATCAGAGCCATGTAACTGGATTTTAATGTAACTGCAGTCTTCAGTGTCAATATAGCTGAATCTGTATTAGATTTTATTCCTTCCTTTCTGCAGTGCCCAGGAGAAGCAGAAAAACTCAATTTCTGATTTTGTTTTTAAACTTTGTGTAAACAATTTGTTATGTGGTTGTCAGTTGTTTTTCAGCATCTTTGTCAAATGATGAAGTTGTTTTTTCATTCCTTCATGGAGGAGACAACAGGGAAAGAGAAACATTTAAGTTGAAAAGTATAATTCTGACATTTTATCAAATGTCTTAAGGTTTCTTAATTTAGTTCAAGTGTATGTCTTAAAAATTGAAAAAAAAATTTTTAGGATGCTAAAGTTCCTGAAAATTTGGCTTTCTAATATCTGTGGTTCATGTTAAAGTGCTGGTTCTGTATGATGAAGAGTTACCTGATGATTGTATTCCAAGCATATATGTGTGTGTCTCTAACTCTGAAAGTGCTTGACCAAGTACTGATGCATTTCTCAGATTCAAGGCATCTGACTTCAGAATCATTTCAGATATAGTTGTTTAGTCTAATTTTAGCAAAAATTAAATGCTCCTTAAGGGTATCAATTTTCAAGGAGCACACAAGAAAATGAAAAAGTGAAAAATACTAACTTGTAAATGCAGCAATGGTATTTTATCCCACCTGCTGCAAGGAAGCGTCAAGAATTTCACTGGGTGTGGGAAAGAGAGTAGGAAAAGATGAAATTCCATATAAAACATTCCACCTGAGAACTTTGTGGCCTCTTTCTGGCTGTCCTGTTCAACAGCTGTGTGTAGGTTGACTAACTGAGGCTGCTGGAGCGCGCCGTAAGGTGATCACACTGCATCATCATTAAGTGAAAACGTGGTGAAAGTGCAGGAGTGTTTGTATCTCTCCCTTTAGCTCTTTCTTCATCCTAATATGTGCATTTGGCAGGCAATTACAGAGACTGAGCAGAGGAACATCCTGGGTAGCTGTGTATCTATCTCTGTCTGCTGCTGTGTCTTACAGTTTTCATATTCTTCTATGTTTTGGCACAGAGAAGGGGTCAGAATATAAACAGAGATGAAATTGGCCTATTTAGATCATATAGTATTAAAATTTACCAAGTAGTCAGTTCTTCATGACAGGGACTTCTCTCTTACCTTGTACTTGGTTATGAAAACTAGTGTTTCTCTGTGGGTAAGGTGGTGATTTTTCATCCACTGTTGATGAAGAAGCCAGTAAGAATTTTAAAAGGAAAACACTGTTATGACAAAAATCACTGCATGCTATTTGAACACTGTAATGGAGCTGTTACTGTAGCTTTTCCTGTATAATTGAGAATACTGCATGATTTAATCAAACGTAATTATGCTTGCAACTATACTATACATTCATTTTCTGAGCCAAAGGTTGCTCAGAGGCTTTTGTAAGGTGGATGCTGTTTTCATCCAATTTCCATGTTTTCAATTCCCTTAGGGCTGGATTGGTCTGAAGACAGTGGAGAAGAGTTGGAAGATTCAGAGCAAACCTCCCCTTACCAGGTTGCATGGTCTATCCGAGAAAGCCTTGGCTATGAGAGACCTGAGTGAGTATGATTCTTTAGTATTCATGCTGGCCTTGATGGAATAAATCATGTAAATGTGAGCTTCACTTCAAGTAGTCAGTGGAACCTAAGCACTTGTTCAAGTGTTTTGCTGAAACAAAGGATTGTTTGAACTCCTTTGTTTGTAAGAGCTATGGAACAGCTTGTCGCCTTCTGTCCCAGTTTCCAGCTAACTTAGAGACCTTTGTGCAGTCTGCTATCAGAAGGATGCATCAGGAAAGGATTTAAGCTTGTTTGCCTGAATTTAATTGAGTTCAGTGGGATTTATTCATGAACTTTCATGTATTGATGATTGGAGGTCCTGAATTAGAATCAAATGGGTTGCTGCTGGTTTCTTGTCTTACTGGTTGTGAATAAGTTTGTCAGTAAACTTGCTACATTTTACTCATTAATTCTTGTAATAATTATGCAGACTATTGTTTTAATGTGCTTTTTTAAAGGCCATGGTATTTCTTTCCATAATTAAGTGTTGAATAAACCTCTATCAATACTTGTGAACATTGGAAGGAAGTTATAGGATCAAAAGGATAAGCAGAGCAGCAGAGCTGCTGGTGCAGAAAGGCTTATGATAGTCTCTATATACTGCTATATCAAAAATCTAAACTTACAGCAGGATATGATAATATTGGTCTAACAAAGTAAATTTGAAGGTGCACAGTTAAAACAAAGCATCCCAGATGTAGTATTGTAACAAAACTGTTGTATGTTATTGACAAAGAAATTAGGATCTCACTAGAATTTTATTATAGTTTCTATAAAATGACTCTCATTCACTGTGGACTCTCTGTGGACTGTGGACTGTGTGTGACTCTCATTCCATTCAAAACTGGACTTTTTGATACCATGATTTTCCCCTATTTTTTAAATTTTTAACTATCACACTTAGAATAATGGTGTTAATGAAACCTTATTTATTATGTTCTGCAACTTACTAGAATTTCCTGCCATCTCTGAAGATTGTCTTCAAGGTGAACAACAAAGCTGTATATCTGTCATCAGGACACACACCAGGATGCTAAATATTAAGAGCCTTCAGTGAATCAACACTATTAAGCAGAGTGTAGACTTCATTTTTTTAAAATAAAGGGGTCTTTTTTAGTGATGAATGACTGTTGTTTTTTAAGGCATCATCAGTTTCAGAGCTTTCACAAACATTGCTTCTAACTTAAAAGGCAACTTTTAAATAAAATGTTTTGGGGAAACATTTCAGACTTCTAAATCATACATAATTTTTCACAGCAGATATATCTATTAAATAACTTCCCTTACACTTCTCTCTTTGACATTTGATTTGATTCTTCCCTAGATCCCTATTTTTTGTCAACTTATAAAGGTCATTCCTGTGTGTTTTGTCTCCTATTTGTCTTAACTTCTTTGGGATTTTTCCTACTCTTTTCACATACTGAGAGAAAAGAATACCTTGTCTTGACATTTTCTGTTCTATTCCAGTATTCTGTGCACTGCAGTTAAATGCTGTCTTAACCATCCATGATGGATATATATGGATATATATCCATGATAGATAAATTTTTGGATGCAACTGGCTGCTTTTGTACTTCCATCAGTGTGCTCCGTGTTAGCTCTTCAATAACCTTAATGATTTTGATCATGGATAAGTATTCACTTGATGTCAGCCTTCTAAAACTTTAGTTCCTATTCTGCAAACTTCTGTAGAGGTTTTTATTACCTGAAATGTTTCACTTTGGCACTTCTGCAGTATGATCTGCCTGCTGCTGAAGATGAATTATTTCTGGGGAGATTTGATTTGTCAAAATGACTCTGTCTTGCTAATCTGGTGGTACAGACTGGTGACTCCTAAAGTCAGCTAGTGACTTGTTACAACTCTGAGTTCTGGGAACTTTTTTTACCAGAAAACCAATGGAGATTATTTCCCAAAATTTTAGTTTTTGAAAATACATACCTAAACTTAGGGGATTTACTTGCTGGTTTTCTTAGTAAAATTAAAGGTCTTTTTTCTCTGTTCATTTGTATGTGAGCTTGTGGTCACAGTTTCATAGTTTTCATAGTAAAATTAAAGGTCTTTTTTCTCTGTTCATTTGTATGTGAGCTTGTGGTCACAGTTTCATAGTTTTCATCTGTCTTTTGACTTTGTGGAAGACAGTGGGAGGAATGCTTCTGAGAATAGACTACTGAAAGAAAGTAAACAGTTAATTTCTGCTTTACTGGGCAGCTGGTTCTCAGCACTTCTGCTTGTGTGATTGTAGGGAAAATCTCTGTTGAACTTCTTGTGTGATACTCTAGCTGCTCTAAAACTTTCAGAAATCCACCAGATTTGTTTAAAATTAATGTTTTAACAGTGTCCTGGTTTTGGCTGGGATAGTGCTCATTTTGCTCTCAGCAGCTGGCACAGTGCTGTGTTTTGGGTTGGGTACGAGAACAACGTTGATAACGCTCTGATGGTTTGGCTGTTGCTAAGTAGTGCTTACCCCAAGTCAAGGACACTTCAGTTTCCCATGCTCTGCCAGAGAGGGGGTGCACCATAAACCATGAGGGAGCACAGCTGAGACAGCTGACCCCAGCTAGCCAAGGGGATACTCCACAGCCTGGAACATCATGGCCAGGACAGAAACTGGAGTGAGCCGATTGCTGCTTGAGGTGGGCTTGAATATCCGTCAGTGAGTGCTGAGCAGCTGCTTAGGGCATCACTTGTTTTTCTTGGGGTTTATTTTCCTTCTTTTTTAAATTACAATAAATAGTAGTGGTATGTTTTATTTTGTTTCCATTAATGAGCTATTCTTAGGTCAACCCACAAGGTGTTTTTTTTCTAATGCCCCTCCCCATCCCAGTGGTGGGTGAGCATGCAGGGAGAGGGAGCATGCAGCACTGTGGTACTTAGTTGCTGGATGGGGTTAAACCATGACAACAATAATACATTTTTTGGTTCACTTGCCTTCTGGCCTTTTAATCTCTAAAATTCATATTGTTGCAATCGTCTGTGGAAACACAAGCCAAATGTTTGCTTTTATTATTCTGTGCTTTAATTTTGAAGAATTGTGTTCCAATGCTCCCAGGATTTTGGGACCCGATGCTTCGAGACAGGCACAAATGTTTGAGTTCAAATAGCTCAGGAGCTGGCAGTGGGCGCAGTGCAGGCTGGGTGCTGGCAGAGGAGGTTGCTGGGATGGGAGGAATCCCTTGTGGGAGCAGCAATTTGGAGAGAAAGCAGGGGCTGTTCCCTGCTGCAAATTACTGAAGCTTCCCCCTAGATTATTTGATTATTGAGTCTGGTATCTTAGAAAGTGCTGGAAAGCAAATGACTTTATAATGAAGTATTTTTTTTCACTTCCTACACTGACATAATAGCTAAAGCAAATGTTTCAAGTAGCAAGTTTGAAAAAGGAGTGTGAGTCCCTCTCCATACCAACTCACTCAAAGGATTAAATATCAACACTGTGTAGTCAAAAGTTGGATTTAATAACTCCCACAAAGCAGAGTTACTAAAAGAAAGAAGGGAAGGTTCTTCAAAACTCTCTGTAAGGAGGGATTTGAGGTGTAGTTGCCAGGGTGTCTCAGAATAGAGAGCATGTTCTCCTCATTCCCTGGTGGTGCCTGGCTGCTTGTGCTACCCTTTTGCTCTTCCTTTCTGCTGCTTTGAGCTCTCTTTGTTTTCTTCATGAACACTCAGCAGTAATCCCCCTGATGTTTCCACATGACAGTCTGAAAGGGAAGAGTTGGGAGAAAGCTTTTTGGATTATCAAATGGCTCATGTGCACTTTCAGAAATCTTTGTAAAAATGAAATGCCACATGTTAAGTTGAACTTCAGAAGTTCTATATGCAGCTTAGGAGAATAAACTAAATAGAATTTGGCAAACTTGTTTATGAAAGAACAGCAATAAAAGTATCTTTCATTTTCATGCCTACTGAAGAAAAAAAGGTTTTATTTTGATATTTTTAGGTTTCTTTGAACATATAAATGTTTTGGCTAATCTTACTGGCCTGGTAACAAAGTTCTGAACAGGCTTTTAGAAACTGGCTTTTAGAAATTTTGGCTCAAAATAGGCCCTTGTCCCCTACACACATGATTTCTTCCTGTACCTTTGATATATGTCTTCATCTATTTGTAAAAAAGATCTCATAAACTGAAGATCAAAAATATTTTAGCATACAATGACATTTTTTCTGACTCTTTCAATGTGAGAGAAGTAAAAATCTCAAATATAGAAAAACCTACATTAAAAACCACTTTCCACACGACAGAAACTTGTTTCCCCTAAGGAATACTCTTGTTATTCTTAAAGTTAATTTTTAACGATATATAAAATTAAATCAGTAATGTTTAAAAGTATTGGCCCAGAGCAGTAGTAATATATCTAATATATTAAACCTACCAAAAAATATATATGCTATCCATATTTTTGTCTTTTAGTAATACGTTGGAAAAGGAAAATCTATATTAAATAGCCCACAGTCAATTTTTTCTAAACAGGTAGTTTTCCCCAGCAAGCATTTTTCCTTAGAGATCTTAAAGGAGTATTTCCTTTTAATTTTCAATGTAAAAATATTCTAAACGTTACATATGTTAAATATTTTTAATATTTATATTTGCTGCTAAGCATGTAATTGCAGAGGTTATTTAATTGTAATTTATGCTTCTAGAAAATAATGTGTTTTAACAGACAAAATACATAGTATGGTTGACTTTACATAAAACTTCACAAAAACATGCATTTGTGTCAAAGGCAGTGTATGCTGCTGGAGAGTTTTTCTGGAAAGCCTTGGTGGAGATGGCTGCAGTCTCTTCCATTTGGCCTGTGTGTAGATAGAGTCAGAGTTTCCAGAAAAGAAAGCAGGTTTTCACCATATTGCCTTTCAGGGACAGATCTGTTGTGTTTCTGGATCTTACTTTATTTAGTGAATATCCTGGCTGGTATTTCACAGCTCTTGCATCTCAGTGGTGGCCTCCTTTGCTGTGTGCAGGTTTGGGTGTCAGCTCATTCATTCCCACGGGCTCTGAACATTGCCAGCTTTTGATTTGCTTCATTTGTTTGGATTTATCTTCTCTCCTCTGCCCTTTTTTTGTGTTACAGATAGGAAAGTTGGCAAAAAGTTTCTCTGCTCTATAAGAAAAAAATTAGAGGAGAAACTGAAGAGACTCTGCTTAGATTCAGCATGTGTATATTGTCACTGCATGAATAAATAACTCATTCTGCAAACTAGTGCTTATTGTGGAGAACTTCTGGGTAGATTTATGGAGCTTGTTGTTTTAACAAGTTCCAGTGATGATTTTCTGTTTCATTACTTACTTCATTTAAGTGAATGTGTTGACATGGTCTGATGGTCTTGTTGATAGGTGCCTGGACATTCAGAGAGCCAAGAAAAATGGAGAAGGGCTTTCTTAAGCCAACATAGAGTTGGATTAGTCCTTCATCTGGTCATTGTTTAGCACTGGTCTGATCTTTCCCTCAGTATCTTTGAGTTAAAATATGAATTTCTTCTCTACTATTGTGCTGTAATTCAACTGCAACTCTGCAGCAAGGGGAGATCAGTGTCAGCTGTTAGCTGCGTTAGTGTGCATTTTGGTTTAAAAAGGAATACACCGCCTGGCAGAGTAAAAGGAACTGGAAGAAGTCAGCAGTTTAGGTACTTAGAATTTGACCATCTTGTCCAGCATGATTGTTCCTCAATAAATTTCCACTACACAATTCCCCACCCTTATCCTGTCCATTATTTGCACTTTGATTTAAGCATTGGTCTCATTTGCTGAGACATTTACAGTAAATAAAGGTTAACAGTATAGATTTCTTTTTGAACAGCAGGCTCTAGACATTTAAGTGTGTCAGACTTGATGATAAATGGATGTTATCTCTAATAATGACATACTAAGAAGGGCAAATACCTTTAGAATTTAAAAGGGATCCTGCTCTTGCTATTTCTCAAGTAACACTGCCTGATTTCAGCATTTGGATGTTTGTGTGGCTAGAAGATGGATGCCAGCTTAACAATTCTATTAGAATGACAAATCAGCTTAGTGGGGGGAAAAAAAACGTAGTTACCTAAAGCATATTTGTTTTTATTTTCCCTTCTTCAGGTCCGATGATGACAATGCAGATGACAGGAGTTCCAGGGTGACCAGACTTTGCACTTACTTTCAGCAGAAATACAAGCACCTCTGCCGCCTGGAGCGGGCAGAATCTCGCCAGAAGAAATGCCGGCACGCGCTCCGGAAAGCCTTGCTGCAGGCGGCCAGCAGAGAGCCGGAGCGCGCGGGGCAGCTCTTGCAGGAACTCCGGAGAGCTACGTGTGCTTGTACCAGGTTAGACCTGCCCTGCGACTGCTGCAGCCTGGGCCAGGGTGGAGGTGGGCTGAGCATCCAGCAGCTGAAAGGATGAACTCTGAAATTAGTAGTCATGCACAAGGCAGAAAGAAACTGCCTGTCAGTGGAGTAAAATAAATGTGGCATGCAGAGTTTTCTTTTCCTAGAGAAGTTAGGCCTTCTCCAGCTTTCTGTTTTAAAATGTGGATGGTTTGTTCAGCAGTTTCTGGTCTCAAATATCTGGTCCTTCACTATGCCAGTAGAAGGTGTGCAGTCTGGTCTGTAGTTCATTGCTTCAATTAAGATTTTGTTTTTCAGGCAGCTTTTTTGGAAATCTGTGCCTCCTCTTAATTATCTTCCCAGCAAACCAAATTAAACTCGTGCTTTTTGTTAGATTTAACTCAATCTAACATTAAATAAAACTTGGCAACAAAATACATAACTTCTAACAACTTTGAAGGTTATCTTCTGTGGGAATTCTTTCTTGATAATGTCAACATCCCTCCAGCTCTCAGCATATGGAGACTTGGTTGGTTCATATTAGTGCAGGAACAGACTAAGTCTGAACCACGGTGTTACATTTGGGGTACCAGAAGCAACCTTTTGCTGTTGGGGTTTTGCTTTACAGGATGTGTGACTGTGGAGTGTAGTGGATAGTATGAGATGCAGATTGGAGCTAACTACTGAGAGTATATTCTGTTTAATGGGATGCTTTTGTTCCTGGACAGTGGGATGTGGTTCATGACAGTTGGAGGGTTCATTGTTGGGGAGGTGGACTGATTCTGAAGAGTTGCTCTGAGGTGTAATGTAGAAGTCCATTACTAATTTACAAAGTTATACATAAATTTCTCCAAACTTGAGCTACAGGAAAAGTTCACCTGAACTGACAAGCTCTTGCTGGGTTTTTTCCCTGTTATCTTTGCCTTTTATTAAGCAAAGAAAGTTCACTTTGTTTTGGGTAGACCAGCAAAGCCAAGTACACCTGTCATCACTGCTCTGGTCAACTTAAGTATCTTTTCAGATACAAAATTTCTCAGGAGTAATACTGCTAACTAAAACTTTGCTCAGTCAAAGTGCAGTTGATGACAGAAATGGCTGAAGGAAAACAGTCAGGCTACAGACAGCTTTTTGTCAACCTAGAAAACAACGTGTACAGAGGTGCAAGTCAGCCCTGGGATCGCCAGCTTTATCTCCATGAAGGTGACACATGCCTGGAGAGCGGGCTAACCCCAAGCGAGCTCTGTAACGCTTGAGTACCTGTCCACACCGCTGTCTGGTCGCCTGCTTGCAGCTCAGGCTCAAAGCACAGAGGCTGTGCTGGGGAAGCGCCCAGCCCCGGGCACATGCTGGTGGATTGGGCTGTAGCACGTTGATGAAGGAGAGCTTTTATCCATGTTGAGCACGCTCAGGCTCTGCCACTCCAGAGCTCAGTCTAAGTTTGTCTGAGCACAGGCTTGCATGTAAGCTCTGGGGATGCTCGGCATGTTTTGATTTATGAACAGGCTTGGAAGTGCACTTGACTCCCATCTGGGCATACCCAGTACATTGAATTCTAAAGACTGACCTCATTTTGAGGGTCACTTGTGTTACACTCACCTACTGCTGCCCTTTCTGTTGCAAGGTGTTGTAATATTTACATGGTAGTAGCACATAGCACCTCATTACAATTAAGGCCCTGTGAAATAAGAAATAATCCTGTTACTACAGTCACACCTTCACCTGTCATTGACATCTCTTCCATGTCCCTGTGTAGAGCCTGATAGTAGTGTGTGCACCCATCTGGATCATAACACACACACAATTGTGTGTTACAATTTTTCATCCTACTGTGCCACATTCAGTATAATAATTGTGTTGAGTAATAACCCGAGTCTGGGGGTTTGTCTGTAAACATTTTTATGCTTTCTTTTCAGCACAAGCCAAGCAAGGCAGAGAGATGCAGAACCAACAACCTGCAGTGGGACTTCGAAGGGAGAGCAGTGCACTAACAAGGCCCTTCCATTCACCAGGCACTGTTTTCAGCGTATCCTCTTAACTCTGTTGGAGAGTTGCATTCAGGCGTGGGAGCTGTTCTATTTTAGGAGGTTTTTTGTTTGTTTGTTAGATTTTTGCATGACAACTAAGTTTTCACAAAGATATACCCGTTTGTTAGTGTGTCATCAACTCCTTTGCTTTTAATTTGGCTGTGTGATTTGGGTCTGTAGACAGTGGGGGTAAGTAGTCTGCTGCTGGTATCTGTACATCATTTTACTTTGTGAGCTGTATTTAGTGTGTGCAAGAAACTTCTACAAAATGATCATCCTTTACAATGACTTGGTACAAACCATGTGACTTTCAGCCTCTTGGCTTTCATGCAGATCTTGGTAGGTTCCAATAGACCACCTCCCAGTGACAGTTTTGTGGAAAAAGGCTTTTATACATAATATAAAAAGATGGCTTATGTTGACTAGAAAGATGGAAGTCATACTTTGTGTTGTTTAAAGCAGCAAAATAGAAGGAGTCACAGAACCTCCTAGTCCAGATGAGGTAGGTGAGAAATTCCCTATGGTTGGAATTTCAAGCAAAGCCTGAAAAGGATGTTTAAAGTGAGTGACTGAAGATTGTAGAAAGAAGAGAGCACATTAAATGTGAGTTTTGGTTCTGAAGACTAATAAAAGGCAGACTTATAACCTATAATACTTAAAAATTCTGCAGACTTTGTCTTTTTTATTTTTAGCTGAAGAATTGTTGGTGTTTTTGTAGGGCTGACTCCTTTTGCTGGAACTTCTATTTTTGGTATTAAAGGTGACTAGTGCTGATGTGTGCAGCTAGTATCAAACTGCAGCACCTTTTCAATCTTTTTGTTTTGCAGACGCCTTGTTTTTATTGCTCGTTTTTTTGCAGGCCACTTAAGAGCAGTCTTCAGAGCATTTCAAAACCTCTATGAGAGAACACCATGCTGTGCAGCTGTGTTGGGGGATTTGCCTCATGATTATGATGGGATTTTTTTGTTTGGGTATTTTTTTTAGTTTTAAGGGGTCTTGCTTGTTGTTGTGTATAGAGCAGGGTAGTCAAGAGTAGTGATTTTGCATGTATGCCCATTTTTTCTCTCTGCATTTTCTTCTTTAAAATGAACAGGTTCTTGGTTCTGACCCCTCCATCCAAGTCTGCTTTCTAGATTGTTCTGCAGGTTTTTAATTTTAATTTTCTTTGGATTTTTGTTTGTTTGTTTGTTTTTTCTGGTTTGAATTGGGAGTTTTCTTGTGGTTTTTTTATAATTTTATAAACATACATAGTGATGTTGAGGTCTTAGAACTGTCCAAGATGGAAGGAGTGCCTCTAATGTTGTTTGAAAAAACACACAATGAAATATCTGTTTGATTTGCTGTAAGTCTGGAAACATTTTTACTCCTGCTAAGGATTTTTTTGAAGGAAATCTCAGCAAGCTTATGTGTGGATTTACTTGACCTTTCTGTCTGCTTGCACATCTTTTTTTTTCAGAGGAGCAGGAAGGATCTTGAAATTTCTTTGTCTGTGCTCTGAAGATAAATGCCAAGAATGTACCTTAAAAGATTAAATTAAGAAATACTCTTTCTTTAATGTTTCAATATAGATTGTCATTAGTCTGTAAGGAAATAGTCCTGTTGACTATACTGTTCCAGCTGCTACTATTGATCTATTGATTAAGGCTCCAGGAAAAGGCTTCTTTTTGCTAAGAACTCATTAGTGAAATGGCTGCTTTTATAAAACTATCTCAGTATATAATAAAATCATTAGTGATTCTGCATGAATACAGTTTTTTTCACTTTAAAAGTTGGGTTTGAGCCTTACCTAGCTTTGAACTTGAATAGCAAACTTAAGGCACTCATTAAAAATACTATCCATGGACAGATAGAGTTGAAGGCTCTGATCGTTATCAGATTGATAAATCAAAGGGCGTTCCTCCACCACTGTCTTGTGTTATTCCTGATGCAGAGATGCACAGATATCTTACTGAACCGTTCTCAGCAGCTCTTCTCGAGTTGCACAGCCAAGTTTGCAGATGGTCAGCAGTGCTCTGTGCCAGTTTTTGACATTACACATCAGACACCTCTGTGCGAAGAACATGCCAAAAAAATGGTAAGTACAAAGCCATCATTGTATTTATTTGTGTATTGGGATGATCAGGAGTTTTAACCCCAGTCTTCCTATCAAGTCTTCCTTGACAACTAGCAAGTTTATGAACTTATTTACTAAAATAATAGCTTGTTTGCTATTATTTTTCTTAAAAGGGTAAAACTTGCCAAACATTCCCAATTAGTATAAAGTATGTTGTGAGAATGTTTTATGTAGGATTTTTGAGGATACAGTTTTTAATTTATAATCTTTGAGGATTTATAATATTTGAGGATATAATTTTTAATTTATAATATTTTACATAGGTTATTTGAGGATATAATAAACTCTACATAGGAATATTCTTCACTGGAGGAAATGTGATTATTTTCTTGAATTGAGAAATAGAAGATCATTGTGAGAGATCTTGTGGTCATTTTATTTGGGCTTATTCCTGGTCCTTGGATCTGAATGTAATGTGAGTGTGGTATTAAGATCACTGCATCTTAAGCAGTCTCAGTACGTAGCAATTACAAGGATGCAAATAATGGGTTTGCTACTTCATTTACCTTTTAGTAACTATTAGACTTTGACCTCCTTCGGGGATCCATGGATCCCAGAGAAAAAGCAGTGGCCTACCTCAAGTTGAGAGAATGGAGAAATGAAGTTGATGTCCTCTGCTTTCCTTTTATGATGCCAATCTTCCAAAACAAAATCTTTAGGTTAATTCACAAACCCACCTCTGTCCTGCCTCGTCTTCAAGGCTTCTTGTCCTACCTTCAGTTAGATGTAAAACTGCCTGTTTTGTTTTGTTTGGTTATTTAAAGCTTTTGTTACTGTTTTTGTCCAGCCTCTCCAATAATTGTGAATTACAGAGTTTTTTGGATTAAAATGTGAGGGTTTGTGCTTCACAGATCTTTATGGGGTTCCCCCTCTTCTAGGCAATCTTCATTATGTCTCTTAAGGTTTACTTCTGTAGCAAATATAATCCTCTGCCATTCCCAGTATGATGGCAACTGAAGACTGATGATGGTTTGATTTATTTTTTAATGTGTCAGTGATTGCAATTCAGAAGAAACGAGGCCATAATTGTTTACCCATGACCTTGTCCTAGTCCAGCAGTATTAATTTTGTCTCCCCAGTGCTGTCCCTCTTGTGCCAGCAGGCACTTAAGGATTCTGGCTTCATCATCTGCACATTATCCACACTAACACTACCTCACAACAGCGTTTTGTCTTTAATACTTACAGGACTGGTACTAAAGGTTATGGTTTTGCCCTGTTTAGTTTGGTTTGCTATGATCATTTTAAAAATGGCACTGCACAATCTCCTATTTACAATACCTCATAATTTGGTCTATGTTATTTTTGCCATTGGGATCAATGAGGAAGGAAACAGCTCAATTTTTGAAACTATGTCTGGGTGTAAGTCCCTCTTGCATTATGTTCCACATGTCTGTGGAATGACCAGGGTGAAAAAAGCAAGGAAAGTAATACTTGTTCTTAATATTCTCCCATTGGTATTGTTTTGCTCCCAAAGGATAATTTCTTGAGAGGGGACAGCTCCCGTAAAGTTCAGCACCAGCAGCAGAGGAAACCCAGGAAAAAAACGAAGCCACCTGCACTTACCAAAAAACACAAGAAGAAGAGAAGGCGAGGCCCACGCCGGCCCCAGAAACCCATTCCTCCTGCAGTGCCCCAAGGGAACCTCACCATGCCTGCCAGTGTCTCACTGCCAGTAGAGATACCCCACATACGGTCAGTGCTGTTCCTGCCCAATTTCCCACTGCTGGCCTGAGCATTGCCAGTCAGCACTGTACAAAACTGCCAAGCAGCATCTGGAGCAGGGCTAAAAATTGCACCTCCATGTGACTGTTGAAAAAAGCCTTTAGAGTGGGTCACTACGGATTTGAGCAATGACTGGGTTTGATGGGTAAAATATCTTGCTCCTGATGCTGCCTCTTGTGTAATTAATGAGTAGCCTAAGAGTAAGCTTCCTAAAGAAAGTACTAAAAGCATTTTTTCCTAGATAGTGGAGAAAAATCGTGTGGGGAGGCATCCATTGTAGATGGATATGCTCTGATAGTTGTGCTTTGGAGCAAGCAGAGTTGAACACCAGGGACTAATGTTCTTTTCTGTTCAGGAGCCCCTCCACACCAGAGCTCAGTGCCGATGAGCTGCCTGATGATATCGCCAATGAAATCACAGACATTCCACATGACTTGGAATTGAATCAGGAGGACTTCTCTGATGTCCTGCCGCGGCTGCCCGATGACTTGCAAGATTTTGATTTCTTTGAAGGTACCATTTTACTTTATGCTAGCATGAGCACAGTCAGTGAACTGAAGAAGTGAGCGTTTCTAAACTGCATTTTGAGGAGTTGCTTGTTTTCCTACAGAGGTAATAAATTCTAGAGAAGGAAGAATTTGCTTTGTTGTTTGTGAGCTCTGAAGTAAAGCAGACTCTAAGAAGGCTGAGTTCATAGTTATCTGCTTGCTCACATAATTACTGCTCTGAAAATCATAATTGGTTTAGTATTTTAATAATTCATTTTACATTTTTCCTGCCTGTCAGGGTTACAGTTTAATCAAGAGTGTTCTCAGTAATGGCATCTTGCTGCCATTGAGTGGGGCTGGAATCACAGTCAGTGTTGGCCTTTGATAAAAAGAGAAGAGAGTGAGAATAATATCTTTAAATACATTTTTGAAACTAGCTTTTGATCAGAAATGTACTTGAATTTCTGCATTCTAAAGCTCAGTACCTATAACATATAACAAAGAAATTAGAACAGCCTAGAGTTGGGTTCGTGATTTCTTTGGTAATTTTCTGATATAACATGACATCAGACTGTGTTTGAATTGAAATTAACCTTAATTATACTGTCTTTGTAAATTTTAGGTCCAGGCTGTAATGTGGTAAGTAGAAAGAGGGATTGTGGACCATGTGGTATTGCAGCATTGAAGAAGATCTTAAGTATTTTTATTTAGGCTTAGCAAGTCTAAGAGGCATCTCCTATTGTAATATGTGGAAGAGAAGCGGGAGAGGGGGATTTCCATTGAAGAGGAAGGTGTAATTTCATGGTTTTACCTTGCCTAGCTGGTGAACACTGATGAATGATACTTTCTGTGTACTGCAAGCCATGCTGGAAGGTTATCATCTGGTGCAACTCTGTGCTGAACTGTCTGTACATCTGCATCCCTTGAGTGCCAGGGCCAGGCTCACCTGAGAGCAGTGCACTAACTGGTGGTGTCCCTGTTTCTGCAGGTAAAAATGGAGATCTTCTTCCCACCACAGAAGAGGCTGAAGAACTGGAACGGGCCCTACAGGCTGTAACTTCTCTTGAGTGCCTGAGTACCATTGGAGTACTTACACAGACAGATGGTGTGCCAGTTCAGGAGCTGTCAGATAGAGCGATAGGGGTGTTCTCTACAGGTGCTGGAGCTCCAGGAATGCAGTCCTTGAGTCGAGAGGTTAACACGGATCTGGGGGAGCTGTTGAATGGGCGTATAGTACACGATAATTTCTCCGGTCTGGAGCTGGATGAGAACTTGCTCCGTTCTGCTACCTTGTCCAACTCACCTACGCCCCTGGCAGGGCAGATCCAGGGGCAGTTCTCAGCCCCAGCCAACGTTGGCCTTACTTCTGCCACTCTGATAAGCCAGAGTGGCCTTGGGGAGAGAGCCTTCCCGGGACAGTTTCATGGACTTCATGATGGCAGCCATGCCTCCCAGAGGCCCCACCCTGCCCAGCTGCTGAGCAAGGCAGATGACCTGATCACCTCACGACAGCAATACAGCAGTGACCATTCACACTCCTCACCCCATGGAAGCCATTATGATAGTGAGCATGTGCCGTCTCCCTACAGTGACCATATCACATCCCCTCACACCACATCCTTTTCTGGTGATAACTTGGCAGCTACCTTCTCAGCAGAGATGCCCATGATGGCACAGCACTTGCTCCCAACTCAGCTGGATGTGCCACTTAGCGGGGTGGTCAACCCCAGAACTCACTGGGGAAATCTTCCTGTCAATCTTGGGGACCCCTCTCCGTTTAGCAACCTTCTTGGTGCAGATGGACACCTCCTGTCCACCTCCCTGTCCACACCACCTACCACCTCGCACTCAGAGACCACACAGCCTGCCTTCGCCACTGTGACCCCCAACAGCTCCAGTGTGCTTCCGGGGTTACCGCAGACCAGTTTCAGTGGCATGGGTCCTGCCTCCGCTGAACTCATGGGCTCCACCTCCCCTAAACAACAGCTCCCTCAGTTCAGCGCAGCCTTTGGGCACCAGCTGAGCTCCCACAGTGGCATTCCCAAGGACCTGCAGCCCAGCCACAGCTCCATAGCTCCTCCCACGGGCTTCGCAGTGACCGGTGCCACCGCTACCAGTACCAATAACGCATCTGCGCCCTTCACCACCTCCAACTGAGCTTGTCTGCCTGGCTCCCTGCAGGTAGATGGGGGACCTGTGTTTTCTATCTTTCATTTTTTCCTTTCTCTTTATTTTGTCTGTCTTCTCTTCCCTTTTTATTAAGAGGGGGTTGAGAAGAAAACCCCTGCTTCAGTACTGACCAGGGTTAGTCCTCTGTGAACCTTGCTGTAGCATTCACATGTGCTTGTTAGGCACCGGTGCTCATTTATTGCAGGCAGGTTCACTGTTCCCCAATAATTCCTTAAGGATACAGCACAGTTACTGGATGTAATTGATCTTAGCAGTAAGACCTAGAAATGGGAAGATACCTCAGATCATTGATGCATGTTACTGTTCCCTAGGGTTCGGATCAGTGCTTGCCATCCCATTAGCATCTGGTAGAAAGTTTTCCAGTGGGCAGAAGTCTCTTGATTTATTTATTTTTATTTTTAATTTACTCTTTTTCCAAAGGTAGCATCTGGCATGGAAAACTTGGCTTCACACATTGATTTGAGAGTGGTGCACTGAAGTCCTAAATCAAGATCATGATTCAAGGATGAGTTTGGCAGTTTCTTGAAATAGTCTCTTGACCTCCTCTGTGTGTGTGTGTGTGTGTGTGTACGTGTGTGTGTGTTTGGGGCACAGGGAGCAGCGATTCCTTTTCTTCTTCTAGTGAAGAAGTAGGAGTTGACCCCTTCCAGAACTGGTCTCTGTTCTTACTGCATGCTGATTTTTGGTTTTTTTTATTATCATTGAGTAGCAAAGGGATCAGTTGACTGCTTGCCCATAAATTTGAAGGCTGATATGAAGTTAGCCCAGGAAAGAAAAAAATGAAAGATAAACAGAAGGATTGAAATATAGATCATGGATTAGAGAAGATTCCTGTGAGAAATTCCCTTTCTTGCTGAATTACTGTGGCCTTGTAGTATTGATGATTTGCCTTTTCAAGTGTGTCTTTGTCCAGAACTCTTTGCCTGACAGGCTGACAGGAATTTCCCAGCTGAAACAGGAAGAATTAGGTTGGTTTTCTGCCCATCCACACAAGTCTAGGTCAGACCCATTGTAAGTTTCAAATGGATGCATTTCTCACAATATGTCTAACTAGTGAGACTTTCTTGGACAGTTTTTAATCCCCTGAGAGCCATATAGTTTTTCCAACACTTGTAGGGTTTGATGCTCTGTTTGGGAAGCTAAATGTATGTAAGGAACTAGCAGGTACCTATCAGCAGTCATGGCTAACCAAAAGAGAAATCACTAAAGCAAAATAGTAACAATTCCTTCTGTCTGCAGGACGGTTTTATTTGTACTGATCACCTGCTAATGACAATATTCACTCTTTGGTAGTAATTGCAGTTCCTAAAGAAAGGAGTCAGCTAGATTTTTGATTTTTTAAAATAATTATTTTTTAATTTTGTTTTTTAAACCAAGAGGTTTAGCAGCAGAAATTCTGAGGTGTTTACTTGCATCTCTTTATCAAGAAGGAATTTGCTTATGACTCTATAGGGCTCAAACTTGCAACTACTCTGATTTTGACTGTAAAAGTAGTTCCTGTTTAATACAAGTCTCTACTCTTTGTTTCAGAGATGCAGATAAGAGGAAATAGAAAACTCTACATTTCAGTCTTGTACTCTAAACGATGGATTTTATTCTACCTGTGTGTATTCTATATTTCAGGAAATTAAGAGAACCAAGCACATGTAATAGGGAGGCCTAATAAGCATTTTGAGCAAAGGATCACTGAATGAAGTTTAGTTGCTATAGAAATTCATTTCATTAGCAGTCAGGCACACGCCAAAATATCTGACCCAAACCTCTCCTTCCATCTTCCTAAGGAACAGAGTTTAAATTGAATAGGTCTTGTGTCTTCTTGCTATTGAAGCAATCATACTGTCCCTCTTTTCTTGAACTATCTGTCCTCTTTAAATATAAAAGAGAATGGATGATGCATATGTCCTTTACTGAAATTGCAGTATATGTGGGAAGAAACAAAAATTATTTTCATGCTTCTGTTGTTATGAAGTCATTATTTCATACTTGGTAAAATAGATCTTAGTAATATAAGCCGAATATTTTAAGTGGTGATTTAAATATGTTTGTAACACTTAAATGTTTTTAAATCACATAAAAAGTTTAATTGAAGCCTATGAAATCCTGCTTGTGATTGTCCTGCTGATAGAGGAATGCCCAGTGATATTGTGAATGAGGCAAATCGGACAAGGCTTTTATTTATTTTTGTGTTATGTTACCCATACTTTCTTGAGGAGACAACTGTTTGATTTGCAGATGATTTTTGTTGTGTTCATATACTTCCTCAGTGTGCTGGGATGTCTGACTGAAAAAGAGTGGAGAACTAGTATACCAAATGGTTAATTCTTTAATTTGCTTGTGTATTCATGTGATTTTAGAGGGTGTTAATTTTTATGTATTGTTTCGGGACCTTGGTCTTGAAATGGTTCTTGTGCCCATCAAACTTCTAATGAAGCTGCAGCTAGTGCAGAGTATATTTGCCCCATGTGATATTTCTCTTTCTTAGCACATGCTGGGGTGGGAAGTGAGGACAGGAACTGAGAGCCAAGTTTTGCTTGGTTCCATTGGTATAAATTACAGAGGAGCTTTCTGGTCTAAGGTCACAGTGAGTTTGTGTGGTCTAACTCAGAATGGAGCCCAACTCCTAATCTGTGCATTGATTTAGACAGGGAATTTCAAAAGCTGTCAGAGCTATGTAGGTCCATGATTACCATTTGAAATCAATGGCTTTTATGGACCTGCATTTCTTTAAAGTAGCTTAGGACATCAAGTCTCTTCCCCTACTTAGATTTCAATTTTTGTATATCACTTGGTGACTCTTCCCTGAAAACTGACTGCGGAACATTTTTCCATGAGCAAACGTAAGTTTGCAATATAGCTGCACTTTCAAAAATAAACTTCAGTTTGTATACAATTGAAATAGGAATCCCTCTGTCCTCTGTGCCGCAGTGTTCTGAAACGGGCCACCACTCTTGCCTTTTCCTGGTTCACCTCTCATTTTTTTTACTACCACCAATTTCATGGTTACATGGCTACCAAGCAGTTACGGGTCTTGATCTTAGCTTTACAAGGTGGATCATTCCAGGTGGGTTTCTGCACCCACACAACCTGTTGACTTCAGTGCATCAGTGTCTTACTGTTGGATGCGAGAGATCTAACTGAGACGTGGTTGTAGTCAGAGATTTCACCCCTCTTCCTCTGGGAAATCCTGCTGGCCTGGTTAAGGTGGTCCTTGAGGCTGTTATTTATGTGGTTCCGAAGTAGAATCCATGCTCCCTTGCAAATGTTTTTGAGTATCAGCTCTTACTGCAATTAGCAATCTTGTCACCCCTTCACCAAAGAGCCAGTGTAGCAATTTCAGATGCTCAATACCTGTTGTGCCCTATATGTGTTGACAAATGGAATAAGGCTAAAAGTTAATTTCTTCACATAAGATTAGAGTTTTTGAAGAATGAAAAAAAAAACCAGACATAGAATAGAATATCATTTACATAATTTTGGCAATAAAAGCACCTCAATTAGTCTCTGTACAAAAGTACTTAACACAAGATGAATTTTGACAGTGTACAGAGGCTTATCAGGAATAGCTTCATGCTCTCCTAGTGCATAAGGCATTCTTTATGACATGCTTCGACGTTTCCTTTCACCTAGGAAGACCTTACACCAGCTTTGAGGGGAACCATATGCACTTAGATACCTCAAAGTTGATTTGTTCTTTGGCTTCATAATTATGATGCAAGAACTTTGTCTCCTCCTGCCTTCCAGTTCCTCCAGGTGCTTGCTTAGATCCTTTCTCATTAGTAGCATGCTTCTCTCTATGGCTGAGCATAAAGACTTTACATTAATAATGCTGAGAGGTAGCACAGTTGCAGGTCTGCCCTAGGCACTGTGGAGAAAATGGCAACAGTTGGATTTCCCACTGAAAATGGGAATTTGCCATTCTCATTTGGAAAGCATTGTTGAAAGCCCTGAGGAGCTTATCACCTGCTAGGCAAAAATCAGAGAAAAGAAATTGTCAAAGAGGAATTGTACCTAATAGCAAAGAGAAGCCAAGGGAAGTGGCTTTTTATTTTATTTTATTTTTTTAATAAAGGAAGATGAGTATTGAAAAATTGGGATATTCTGTTGTCAGCTGCCACTGGCCTTAGGGGCACGGCCAAGGCAAAAGGCCTCGGACTGAACCGGCAAACCGGTAGCCAAACTCAGTTTGAAGCTTTGTCTTGCTGTGGCCCATCTAAATACAGTCTGGGATTGAATCTGCTTGCCAAGTGAGTCCTGCAAAGGTGTACAATAAACAGTGGGCAGTTTTCTTCCCTGAGAAGCTGGCCCTGGTGGCTACCTACGCTGCTTCTAAGCTCCTGCAGCCTCCTTGCTGCTGCGTATCCCTGCAGGCATTGTTGGGCCTCCAAGGGTATTTCTCTCTGTCTTTGTGCTGCAGTGAGCTAAATCCACTCATGAATTCTCCAAGAGTATGAGCCTTTTGGCAGAGAGGAGAGAAGAATTTTTAGAAGAGCCAGCTACCTGCAGTTAACCTTTCAAGACTTGCAGGGTGCAGGACGGTGGCAGGAGATGCTTTCAAGCAACAAATAATAGAAAAGCTACCTGCAGTGATCTTTGGCAGTGAGATGTTTGTGTGGCTTTCCAGGCAGCTTTCCTGGTAGAACTGGGGTATTTTTTATTTTGTATTTTTACATGAAGGAGTCTCCTGTGCAGACCTCTTGCAAGATTCAGTGGTGGCAGAAACAGTAACTGAAGGAATAGTTTGGGGCTAGTGTGCTGGCTGGATCTTTAGGTCTTTTTCACCTTCTGATCAATCACAAGGCCTTTCTGATCTTTTGGGTAACATTTAACGATGGGGGTATGTGGGCTACTTCTTGTACCTCCTTTATTTCCTTCCACTCTACATTCTTCATCGTTCTTGCTTCTATTTTCCCATGCTCAGACACTTCTCCAATGTAAGTTATGCCAGCTGGTAAGTCTTCTGTGGTTCTGAGCAAATCTGACTGTAAAATGAAAAGGAGGAGAGATTTCTGCAATTCATAACATATATTTGGATGCTAGAATGACAGTGCAATAGATCAAAGTATTTCTCAGATCAGTGAGTAGGGAGATGTTTCACAGTATGTTAATATGTCATGAACTAGATGCTGAAGGTACAACATTGATCATGGGAGTGCACATGCTAGCAATGAATATACAGGCATTTTTAGCAAGGATTTACCTTCTCAGAAGTCCCTCTTCTTTTGAGATGTGTATCAGTCAAAAGTCACAAATAAAATTTAAATTACCCTTTCTTAACATGCTTAAGGCCAAATAAAAGTAAGGGAAGTTGGGACAAAAAAAAATCTGTATTTGTGTTCACTAAACTTAAACTCTCCTTCAGGAGAGGTCTGGTCATAAAAGACCTAAGTTCTGATCAGTTAAAAGTTTCTGTCTTTAAAATACTGTTGGGAAAGACAAGTTTGGGGGAGGAGAAGGAATTAGAAAAGATGCATCTTAAAACAATCTTCTCACTTGTGTCTTCAGCCACTTTTTTTAAAGAAACCCCAAACAGTAGTGACTATTTTCCCTTTGCTGTATGGTACTTCTTATGGTTGTGTAGTTCTTTGCTTTCCTGTTTTACTCTGCTGCTTCTCTAGCTACTGTGGAATGAGGTAATGTAGTAGAAACATGAAAGGACAAAGTGAGCACGGTGTAACCTGACAGCAATAGCTGGAGAAGGCTTTCTTTATCTGTCTCCTTGAAGTCAGTGTTGGCACCTTTCTAGTCTACACTAGGTCATAGAATTTGATCTGGAAGTGAACAGGATGAAACTTGGGCTTTTGACCATAAAACTGTACTTACTTGCTGTAGAAAAATGCATTCTTCCTACTCTTCCTCTTTCTAGTCCCCCAAACACACACACAGTGAGATGTCCAGAGTAGACTTTGTGTCGACCACATAGGCATGTTGAACTTGGTCCAGTAATGCTAATGTTTAACCTGCTTTCTGTCGTTGTCAGCTGGTGCCCACGGAGATGAACTCTGGATAGGTAACGTTCCCAGATATCCTCTGGAAAACTTTAACTTTGGTGCAGATTGCTCTGATGTAGCTAACTGCGAATGGCATTGGCTTCTACCTTGGAGTGGACTGATTTACCCTGAAATGACTCTCTAACCTGCATCTAAACAGTGTAGTTGGTTCTGGTGCAAGTAGATTCACTCTGAAGTGGTGGACATTTTGATTCTCATGCAAAATAGCTACATCCTACCAGAAGGGGTTGAACCAGTTTCTCTGAACAGTGATGACCTTCACTGTACAGTTTTGGGTATGTCTCAGGGATTCCTTGTGGAAATAAGGGCAGTTAACAAAAAAAAAAAAAAAAAAAGAAAAAAAAAAAGAAAAAAAAAAAAAAGAAAAAAGTAAATAGTTTTAAAATTAAATAATAATTTAAGGTAGAGCGTCACCTAAGTGAGAGCGCAAGAAGGAGAAATCTTTGTTCAGTTTTATAGTCAACAGTGTCTGGCTTACGGACTCTTTCTCTTCTCGGGGCTCTCATCTCAAGTTCAACATACAGAATCTTTTTCATCACGCTCAGCTTTAAACTTTTTATTTAAAGATACCCTTCCCCAATGAGCTTTCAGAATACTTATTGTAGATTTTAAGAGAAATGGTATATTAATTTATGCTATTAACATCACCTCATAAATTATAAGTTTTATACTAAAGCTGTATTGAGTGTAATGAATTATGTTGCATATGTGTTTTTAATAGCTATAAAATTATATACAAGCTTTTTTGGAAAAACAAACTAGTGAAGCACCTTTTTACACTGGATCTTTGCCGTGTCAAGGTGTACAGCTATTCTTTGCTACCTTGCAGATATCTATATCTATATATAGATATATATATAAATAAAATAAAATGGTATCCTGTATCAACAAGTATAGAACTCTTTTTAACCCTTATATTACTGTTCCTATAACTCTTTTTAAATTTTGAGTGTTACATTCTGCAATAATTTATCCGTGGTTTGTACCTATGATTAGAAATTTAGTTACAGGGTAAATAGATCAAATTTAAAAATCCAACTACTGTAGCTGGGAGTTGTGAACCAAGTTTGTAAGACCTTTTCTTTTTTTTAATGTATTTATTTCCAGTTAGCTCTGTGAGTTGGAATTTGAAAAGTTGGAACATTAGGAATCTACAGTGTCTTATTCAGGAATTTTCCCCTCCTTTCCTCACAAAGGAATTCCCACTGTGACTTATAAATAGAATTAGACTGCTTGTGTGCATGTATGTATTATATATACACACAAAAAATATGCATTGGGGGGGGATGTATGTGCGATACGAATGTGTATATTCTGTGTAGGTCATAGTTTTGTAAAGAGAAAAGTAGTCAAGAGGTGATGGAATGTATTGTAGAAATGTGATTATTTAGTAGGGGGTTGTTATGTCCTCACTGTTGTATAAATAACTGAAACTCTCTACTATATAATCTTCTGTTATAAGGCTAACTCTGATATCATGTCAATTTTACTGTTTTTTGTTACTCATTTTTTCAAATGAGTTGCTTTGAGCCCTGTTTAAAATGCCATGAAAATACCAAGTTCCCAAAGACAGCCTTTAAATAAAACAAATGGAGGAGGAATGATGGAAGAAATCAGTTTTTCAGGACAAACTGAATGGGAAGGTTTGCATTCAGTGGGAAGGAGAGGTGTGAGAATTGCTGTATCTTTGCAAATTAATACCCGAATCTCCTATGGTCTGACTTGGAAAATGTTGTCTATCAGTGTACTTGTGTTTTCCAATTAGATTGTAAGGGATACTGTTTGTGCAGTGGTCTCCATTCCATAAAAGGAATTCAAAGTAGATTTTTTGTCTTCAAAGTAGATTTTTTTTCACTTCTAGAGATATTTCTTTACATCAATTTTGCCCCAAAATTGCTGTTATGGGATTGCAGAACAAAATATGCTTTCAGTAAAGGGAGTTTCATTTAGACTGTGAAATTCTAAATTTGACTGTGACCACTTACCTTTTTTCATAATTGGAGAAGGGAGATTTCTTTATTGAAGCTCTCAATTGAAATTGTGAGAAGACAGAAACATTCTTGCAGATTGGCTTACTATTTAGGCTGGAATAAGTAACCTAATCGTTACTTATTAATACAGTATCATTTTAAGTATGATGACCCTGGTGACTTAAAAAACCTTCTTAGAAAAACAGAGCTTCTGGTATTGAACAGAAATTTGAAATTTTTGCAATTGTTTTTAATATTCCCCTCTGCATCATGATATTGATACTCCCCCAGGCATCCCTTCCCCTTTCCTTCTCCCCACAATTTGTTTCTGGCACATATGCATACAGACAAAAGGGTAGAGAGGTGAAAGTTGTCAGAGGCCTTTTCTTCTGCTTATTTCGTGGTAATGAAAATTAGGAATAGAAATTATATCCCTTTATGGAGGACAATAGACCCATTTTTGTGTACACATGTACAGAGAGATATATCTGTATATGAGACAGTGGTAGCATTTTGCTGAATGTGGACTTGCCCTCATGAGGTAAATATGTATGAATGCAATCACTCTAAATCTATATGTACATGCATACAGCTTGATAGATGGAATATACCTTGTATCACACACCTGTACATTAGCTGTAACCTGAGTGAGTGTGTGAGCTAAAGAGAGGGACTGTCCACGTAACATATGTGTAACAGGTAAGCACTTGTGCCAGACAAGTTGTTTTAAATTCTTCTGAGGGGTCTGGATGACTCAGAGACTGATCTGAGCTTGGCCACCATTGGTTTCTGTTACCTTAGCCCTTGCAGTGTAGTTTCCTTGCTATGTCTCTGCTTTTGTTTTATGTTGAGGCCTCTTGCAAAATGCCAGCTTCTTCTGCTTCTCTGCTCCATTGCCTCCATTCCAGCTCCTCCTTATCCCTGCATCTCTGCAGTTTCTCTTGCTACCAGCAAACAGCTTTAATGGCCCAATCCAGCTCTGCTTATGCATGAAGGAAATTCTTTTGGTGACTGGAGTGTAGCTGAATTGGGCCCTGAGCACCTGCTTGAACTTATGCAAACTTCCCCAGCTTCAGTTGTGATTCAATAGGACTGTGATTGATTTGCAGATGAATACAAACTTTTCATGGAACCTGATGCAAAGCTTCCTAGCATATTAAAAGGTTAACCCAGCATTATATTTAAGTGGTCATAATGAGAAAACTGCACCCACCAAATACTACCTTCCAATTTTCAACCTTAAGGAGAAAAAAGAAGTTTGATTTGTGTTTCCCATAACACAGGCAGTAAGCAGAAGCCGGCCCTGTGCTCTGTCCTGAGCAATGGGGTTGTCATCAAACACATCAAAAAACACACAGTTTATTACACTTTACCATAAAACAGATTTTAAAATGGAGTGCAGAGTTGACCATTAACGTGCTAGCACTTTGCATCTAATTGTGTATTCGGTGATCTTGCTTATGCAAATAAATTATGGGCTTAAGTGTTTTATTTTCTGTTTTCTGGCTAAATGGAGCTTCTATATCCTTTTAGCAGAAAGCAGCTGTCAGCAACCTGCTCAGTCACATTGAAGTGCTGTGTAACTTAGGCTTCAGTTTCAGAGGAGAATGCTGCTCCAGTTCTGTCATCGAGCCATACTGGATTCCATGTTTTCAATATGGCTATGGCACAATTTTTCTTGGCCACAATTCAGCCATGGAATTTTGTCTTCTTTGCATTTCTGTTAGGAAAAGGTAACTGGTGTACTGTTCCATCTGAGCTTTCATGCAGTCATACACGAGTTCTATGATACATATGTTGGGGTGTGTGTATGGGTATGTCTGTGTACAGCGTGTGGATAATACGGATTGATACGCACACGCCTATTATGCTAATTCAGTTTATGTATGTGGAGAATGTACCTGCTGGTTGTCTCCTGATATATACTCATGCATACCTATATTAAATATGTATATAGAGTCTAGATGTCCTGCATATACATATGTATATGTTACAAAACTTGGTTGGCAATTTTTCCCACACTTTTTTTTTTTGCAAATTGCTGTCCCTTATTACTTATTTTCACTGAAGCTGCATTATATAGAAGAAATGGAGAAATGTGTTATCAAAGTTTTAATTTTAAAAAGGAGACTTTTAATTATCTAAAGCCATTTGTAATTGTCTTTTGAATTTTTACTAGAAGGGTTGTTATTTTAAAGAGGAAAAGAAAAAAAAAAGGAAACAAAAAACCAAAAGCAAGCAGACAAGCCCTGATTCCCACTATCATTTAGGTGAAAGAAATGGAAACACAAGTTTCTGAGTGTTTATTTCCTTCAGGTGTTTCTGAGGCATACACTAATTGCATTCTGCCCCATCCCCCTTTTGTCCAATTATAATTAATGATTCATGATTTTCTTTTTCCCTCAATACTTTCGTAAATCATTGTTCACCTCCTACGTTCAATAGTACTGATATCACTAAGGAGATTTCATGTCCTTCTGTCCTTTTTAGGAGAAATACCAGTGCATCACTATTGTGTTTCATTTTAACATACTTTGTGGAGGATGGATGTTTTTATTGAAGATGTCTGTAACCCGTCTAACTTATTTAATGTGAGAAGCCTTCATTGGAATCTATCGTCTGTTTGTTTCCAACAAGTTCAAGTTTCTGCAACTGTTTTCACCAACACGTTAAATAATTCCCTTCTTATTTTATGCCTGAGGTTTTAAAATTTGGGTTTGTTTTTTGATTTTTTTTCCCTCCAATTCCCAAAAATGTTTATCTACAAGTGGAGCAAAACAGATGTCAGAAGCTCAACCAATATCCTTTTTGCAGTTAAGGGTAAATATATTTATCCTAGACATAATAAAAGAAGGTGGCAAATGGACAATCTGAAGTGCTTAGAGGGAATGCTCTCTCTTTTTAAGGCTGTCTCCGAGAAGTTTGTGTTTGGTGTCATTTTAAAGGTAGCTTGATCATGCTTTGATATCAGAAACAGCCTTGTAACAAAGAGCCTCATACAGTTGTTCGGTCACTAGAGTTTAAAATGTAAACAAGTTGCAGTGGGAAAGCAAAGGTGAGGCAGTGTATTTTGAACCAGTGAATTGTAGCTTGCAAACGTACCTGATTTTGAAGTAACTGCATGGTAGCAAGGATTAGCAGTCTCTTACACCCCTTCCTTCTTCCCTGTCATCCCTGACACTTGTGTTCAGCATACCATACATTGGGAAAAATAAGCAACTTCCTCCAGCAACGCTAATCCACTTAATGACTGCTTAAAGGGAACATACAAACGGGCACTGCCGCGTCCCATCTCATGGTATTAGCTAGAAGACTGGCTAATACGCACAAACAGCCCAGCCCAGCTTGCTTCTGTGGATGTGTTGCTTTGGGAGAGTGTGTGTGGTGCATGGAGGTGCCCAAGAAGAGGGGTCCCTTCCTTCAGGGTCCCTGGCAGCAATGGCAACTTGCACCACTGCTTCTAGTGCTGGAGGCTCACGGACAGCATTCCAGGGGCGGGGAGGAAAGCTTGTGTTTGTACTTTCCCTTTAAATAGGAAAGGTTGGCTCACATGTTCCTCATACTTCTCAATGAATGTACTGTATTACCATTAAAAAAAGAAAATCAATTAAATGATGATAGATTGGTCTCCTTTTGTTATCTGGTCCTTGTTTAATTTGTTTAAGGGTTTTTGTATACAAAAGTTTACATTTTTATGTATATTTTTCTTGTGTAAAAACTGATGTAATATGTGTATAAAACACTGTATGTATTATCTGTATATAGTGTGACAAAATGATTTTCTTTCTTTCTTTTGGATGTATTAATAAATCTTGCTGTGAAGTAGCTGTGTTTACTATGATGAAACCCTCTTCTCCAAGCCATTTGCCAAGCCCAAGATGTATGGATATTACCCAGGATGAAATCTACTCCATACAGTGATTTTTTTTTCATTTAAGACATATCGTAAGTACAGTTATTAAACTGTCCTTTGCTTAGATTGCTGTAGAGTCTGAGTCAGCTCTTGCTTATTCTCTGTTGCTTTCTAATGACATTAGCTAATTAGTTTAGCAAACAACCCAGGGTCTTCAGTCTCAGTCCTGATTCTAATTATAGTGCTTTATAGCTCTGGATCACTGCTCTGGAGACCAGATCCTCTTCCTCCAGTTTTCTGGTTTGAGGAAGTCTAATTTAAGGGGTATAGAATAGAATTTTCTCATGTATGTTGTTATGTTTTCTGCGATTTAAAAAATATATACCTGCTTTACCAACAAAACCGGTTAAGTTGGAGTTTGGCGTTATTTGGCGATTGGCATGTGGATGAGAAATGATGGTGCTGTGGGGCTCTGGTCAGCTCTTAGGCAGGCTTGCCAGGCCAAGGCATGGATACATTGGTCAGACACTGGGAATTGTCACCACCTTGTTCAGACACAGCTGCTGTTTGTGCCACCCTGCTGCAGCAGGTGCCAACAGGACTGCCTTGGATGGCACTGCCCTTCTAGTGCCAGGGTTGAGCTCCCAGAGTGGCTTGAAGGACGTCCTCTCTTTAGACAGAACTACCCCCTGGGCACTTGGCAGTAAATAGATGGCTGCTGCATCTCCCTCTCGCCATTTGTTTTGTGAAGTCTTTGGCCACTGCTTTCTGACATGGGGGTTTGTGCTTCCAGTGGTGTTTGCTTTGCTTGTCTCAATCTCCAGTGTGTTTGAGGTTGTAGCTCATGGGAGATCAGCTTTGTCCTTGGTGAGGCCATCTCCCAGGTTCTGTTTTTCATTAGCAGTCTCAGTGCTGACCTGGTCATCAGAATAACAACCAGCAGAGATTGATGAGAGAGAGGGATTCAGTAATTTGACTTCTCTTTTAATGAACAGTGGCCCAGCTATTCTAGACACAGCATAATTAGGGCAGCATTTCACAGTACCTAGTTGTAATTCAGGCTGAGGGGTAAGTAGTGTCAGTGAATGGTGTAGTCTTTCATGCTAACATGTGCTGCAAAGGTTTCATGGCAAAGATGAAACTGTACTTTAATACCTTGTGTTTCCGGGAGATGGGAGTACACTGGAAGTGTCACATCCAGACCTTTATCAAGACAGAGCGATGAAAGAAAAGAGCAGATGCTTAAAGTCAACAAAAGGAGAGTGCAGCAGTGTAAGTTCAGCACAATATGGCTCGAGAAAATCTACCCCAAGCTTGTCCTTTCTAGGGAATTATCAGGATTATGGGCCTGAGGCAATTGGACACTCTAGGGGTAAGAGAGATGAGACAGTTCTGGGCTATTACTGATGCAATTCTGGTTGTGTATGTGGATATTATAAGGCTGATCCTTCAAAGTGCTTCATCTCAAGTAGCACTCAAAATGGCAAGAGGAGGGATTGATTCTTATGGAGAAAATACTTGCTTACAATCTGTTTTGAGAAAACAGCAATTGTAAGTTGCTGTTTGGTGTAGTATTTGAGGCTGTAATGAGGACTAAGAAGGTGGAAGTTAAGAAAATGGGGGCTCTTCCATGGAGATGTCTCCCTGGCAGAAGCAGATGTGTCCACTCTGGTCCTGAGTGGGACTTTCCTCAGCGTGGACTTGGTGAGAGATGGATTGAGCATCCTCTGCTGACTAAGGCAGAGACTGACTGACCTGTGGGCTTTTTCCCCCCACTGTTTCCATGAACAACACAGAAATGCTGCTCTTAGAAAATTATTACATGGCTCTCAGTCTGAAACTTTACAAAAGCAACTGGTCATTGTTCTAGTGCCACATTTCAAAACAAAAATAGGTTTTGTTTGAAGTATCAGTTCAGGAAGAATGTAGTACATTTCTCTTTGTATTTTAATAGTGCTCTCATGCTCCAACAGTAGCTTTTTAATAGCTGGCAATTATTTTCTCAGGAAAGCTCATTTAGATTGTACTTGAAAAGCAAGTGACATTTTGTTACAAGAGCAAGTGTTGCTCTGGTATTCGCTGAAGCAATTGGAAGGAGAAATCTTCATTAAATTTGGGAGCTGGCTTCCTGCAGAGGTGAAGACAACCTCTCTCCCACCCTTAAGAATTGTCCTATCTGCAGGAAATAATGGGAGCCATCTTCCACAGTATCCCCTTGAACCTATGCCCCAAGCACAGGGCTGGTACTTTGCAGCTTTCAGGTCTGAACTAGAGATACAGGATGCTTGTTTTAAGGGGCTGAGATGAGATTGTCATGTTTGCTGGCATGAGGTTCAGCCCAGGAATGGCTGGCTTGTTTTATTGTTACTGCTAATTTATAAATTGTGGAAAGTGCCAGTGAAGAGTCTTGGTACCACTGAATCTAGGGAAAAATGGAAATGTCCCTGAAAGCAAAGTATCTTTGATATTCAGGTGAATTCTTGTGCTTCTGTAGGGTAACAGTGGTACAGAAGCTCTTTGCCTACATCCAGTACCTCCCTTGACAGATGTCCTTAGGACCAAGAGACTCAGGTCTTGTTCATCACCTCACATCTCATTTGCAATGGCCAGCATCTCCTCCATAGTGTGGAGGAGAGTCCTGCAACAAACACAGTCTGGCTCTGATAGTTTCTGCTCAGCTTGTGCACCAGCTTCAGGTTCCTGTCTGTTCAAAGTGTTTACTTTCATACTGTGCATCTCTGGTGGAAAAACCCCATTGTAATCAGCCAGCCCCAGGGCACTCCTGCAAATCTGATTTGTGGGGCCCTACTGTGGTGCCTGCCAGGCAGCTGACGCTGGCTTGGCAGCTGATACAGCCCTAAATGCTGTCACATTGAACAGTGCTTTTCACAGCTCCCTTGTGTTCAGCAAGCCCATGTTTCCTGGGAGGGTGTCATGGACTTCAAACACTTCTAGCTTCCCTGTTGCAACTGTGCTGGATGTAGTGATGGCCCCTTGCAGCAGAAGAGAAAGTGCTCAGGTGACAGGAGAGGGTCTCCCCAGCTGCAAACCAGTTCCTTGAGCCTGTGCTATAACCCCAGGGAGGGCAAAGGCTGGTGCCAGGAGCTTAGCTGGCATCTGATATGGCATCCTCCCCTGTCTATCTAGTCCCGAGTCAGAGTATCTATAGCATATCAGCGTACAGCTCGTGCTAAGAACTTCACAGATGAAAAAAATCCTGTTTTTTCTAGGGTTTTAAGTGTGTTGAAACCATTCTTCTCAAGCTGTGGCTTTCTTGCACCAAGACTTTGCATGTGCTGAGCGTGGCAGCACTCAGGAAGAAATGCATTGGGTCCAAACTCCAGCTGAAGGGGTAGCAACATCTCTTCCTTAGCCAACTTGTGCCAAAGCATCAGCAAGAACAGAGAGGCAGATTTATGTCAGATCTGGGCCAGTAGTCTGCCAAAGTTTGATTTCAAGCTGTGAGTCTCAGTTATAATACTGCCACATTGGCAGAGCTGGTCCACATTTGTGCCAGCGGAATTTGTGCAGAACCAGTCCCTGGAATTGTTCACAGAATTACCCAAAGTGACTGTTGTTGTGATTTCCACATGGGACATGTGGTACATGGTTACAGCTTCCCTGCATCTCTCCATGGTGGTGCCAATCTCTTTCAGAGTTAGGAGAGCTGCCTGAATTTCAGGGGCATTAAAGTTCTTTCAACCAGTTCTTAAAGACAAGCAGGTCTTAAAGATAACCTTTGTTGGATTTTATTTTCCACTTGCTAGGGAGAAATGTTCTTTGCCATTGCCCCATTAGGAAGGACCCAGCTGGATGGCTAGAGAGGTTTAAGGGGTGATTCTTTAAGTGCCCAGAAGGGTGTGGATGGATGAAATCCAAGATACATCAGGTTCTTCTCTGCATGTTCCTGTTGCCTGTGGCTGCAGACATTTAAACTCACTGCCTGAATCAAGAGACAAGTGTTAGCATCAGCAGAAGATACCTCCATAAATGTTCATTCTTTTATAATTTGTGCTCTCAGCAATTTGCATACATTTGCTATGGTTGCTTTAATAAAAAGCTTTTTTAGTCCAGTTGAGTGTTCAAGTCAGTAAAACCACTTGACTTATTTCTGAGAGCATCTGATTATTGGGTTTTTGTTGGGTTTGTTTTTCTTTTTTTTTCTTCTTTTCCCCAACTTGTTTAATGCCTTGTTTAATCCTACAAAATTTAATTTTTCTGTTTACCAATGTTTGCTCAGTGGAGCCAGGCAGTTTCCTCTGTTAATAATCTCATTTTTTTTCTGCTCTCCCTTGGGTCCTACTGTTTAATATAGCTTTCAGGTTGTTTTTTTTCTCCTCCTTTTTTTCCCAGTGTTTTGCTCATTCTATACAATGTTTCTGTCTTGTCCTCTCCATCTCCTTTCCCCTCAGACTGCAACTAAAATTGTTGCTGAAGAGATTCTGGTAAGCAAAATTAGATTCTTAGAACTCAGAATTGTTCCCTGTCAAACCTTATCTTCTTCAGTCATCTCTTTTATCTCTACCAGTTCTGCCCAGGTATGAGACCTTGCTTGGCAGAGCGCTTCCTAATATCCCTAATTATGAAATTAGAGTCAGGCAAGGTACCAGTTGGCCCTTTCAAAGGTGGTGGGGATGAAGATGTTGACAAATAATCGTAGAAAAATTCATAAAGCTTCTGTGATATTTTGCTTGTCCTGTTAAGCTGGCTGCCTGTAGCAGATTTTCTGTGATGACATGCCAAAAAGATGATGTCGTTATCAGACACCATTTCCCATTAAAAATGCTTTAGAAGCTACCAGTCCTGCTCATCATGGTTTGCTGTGATGTTGGCTACTGTCACACAGCCCTGTGCTATGGGGACCAAAGTGTTTCACAGAGATCGTGCTGTGCCTCTTTGAGTATGTCCCTGGCTTTGGGCACGCTTTGTCCACAGGCAGCACTGATGCCATCTGCCTTTGCCAGGTGACAGAGAACAGGGCTGCTGGGTGGCAGCTTAACTCTCTCATAATTGAATACTTGCAGGCACTCTTTTCCTTTATTTCCCCTCAGTAACACAGGATATTAATCCACAAACTCTCTGTCTGTCTCTTCCTGCTTCTTGCTGGATTTTATGACTGGTGCTCTTAACCAATGCCAAAATCCCCATCAGGCTGGTCTAAGCTGAGTGTGAATGAGACAAACAATGCATCTTCCAGTGACTCTAAATATAATCTAAACTGTACAGAAAGTGATGGAGGATATAAGCAGAAAAGAGACAGTGACTCAAGGCAACTCAATCTGTTCAGAATCAGTGAGTGACACAAAAAGCCTCTCTTTCTGTTACCTTTCTGTTCTGGTGTCTGCATGCACTTTGGAAGTCCATCTCAGAGGCTGGCCATTGTCCCATGCACCTCAGCATCCCTGTGACTCCTGGCAGCCCAGCTGGCTTCACCACTGCCTTGTATACTCTCTGCTCTGCATCTGCCTCCTTGCCTTTGTTCTGTCTTTGTGCTGCTCAGTGACTGTCTCTGGTGGACAAACTGCAGATTTTGCTCTCTTAGATCCCACCTTACCCCAATGGATCCAACTCTTGCTCGCAGTTCTCTCTTGTCCAAAGCTCCTGTTTGCAGTCCATGCAGCTGTGACAGACAATTTTCTTTAATTCTCTTGCTGCCTTATCAGGCCTCCAGCCCACATTATTTACCATGTCCTATATGGGTGGCCATCCTGGTGTGAGACTTCCTGTCTAGAAAAAATCCCATCTGTTGTTACATTCTGGTCCTGTAATTGAAATGCAGCCTGTGATGCAACATCAGAACTATAAAAGAAACTCCTCTTTTTACTTTGGTCATCTCTAATGCTATAAGAACAAATAATCTGTATACTTCACAATTCAGCCTTGTTTTTCTTCAACCTCTTGTTTTTACATCAGCTATTTGGGACTTGATTTGCAGTAGAAGATAGTGTTCAATGGAAGGGATGCACTAATGACTGCAAACAGCTTCAATCTCTTGCACGTAGAGTATTAAGTTTTATAGCTTTCCCAGTGCTGTAAAACCAACACATGCTATTTTACATTTTGGACATAATTCTGTTTATTTTTCTTGCAAGGTTTTATACTAAGATAAGCATTCTCAGAGGTTTTTGTTTACTCTGGGAAAATGGTTTGGCAAAGGAAAAGGCCTTACTGTGCAAGGCCCGCAATGTGAAATTGCTTATTGGCTGTAATTTTAACGTGAAAGATGCCAGTTCTGTTAACAATCAAGAATTAAGTTTTCTCCATTTGTTTTCAAGCAAGTAATTTGCTAATTATTTACCTAGGGATTGTTTCTTGCTAATGGCCTATCTGAGTACATGGCATCCTTCTAATAATCCTATTATCACGATCTGTGCATGACAGAAATGCTGTTCTTTAGGGTGATGGTGCAGAATGAAGGCAGTGGTGCTCTCCTCTGCAGTCACTCCAACAGCATGTGGTGGGGCAGAGCCCTGGTGTCTCAAAGGACTCAATCTGATGTTAGCAGTGTTATCTGCAGAGGTGTGTATACCTCAGCTGCAGGGCAGGGCCTGAGGGATCAGTGCTTGGATAGTCTTGTTTGGATCACTGCAGGATAGCCTTGTTTGAGATTCAGGCTGAATGAGCCTTGCTGGCAGGGGCTCTCCTGCTTAGTCCTTCCATGCCTGAACTACACCCAAATGGAGCTGTGTTCTCCAGACCAGACCTGTGCCAGTCTGACTGGGCTGTTTGAAGTGGTCCCAGGAGGTGTGTGGGTAGTGCTGCACGTGGTGCTGGGCCCTGGAAGAAGCAAATAATGAGAACCCAGGTGGATTGCCATGGGCTGTACAAAGATGCTGCAGTTTACCACAGAAGGGGACTAGATCTGCTTGGTCCATCATCTTTAGTTTTGCATTCCTGCTTTCATTTCATTGCCCAAACTCTGTAAGGAGCAGCAAACCATTGGAAGAGGTTTTTTAAATATAAGTGTAGCCTGAGCTTTTAATAATCAACCCAAGATAGTTCCTGTCCTGTGCTGGGTTTATTCCAGAGTGGCCATGACAGAGCTGCCAGTGAGCACCTGGTGGCAATGACAGTGACACTGTGTGTATGACCGTAGAGCTGAGGATGCTGACAAGCATGACAAGTTCTAGTTGTTCTTTTCAAACCAAGAAATTACATCCTGCAATGCATGGCATAGTCTGTGCAGAAGCTCACATGTGAGCAGAATCAATGCTTCTCAAGTGATATGAGATAAGGGACAGCATAGGGAACTGGAATATCTTTATTACTTTTTTCAAGGGAAGATTCTTTTTCACTTTTCATTTCCTCTTGCATTTCCTTTCTGTATTTGAGCTTTAACATTAGATTTGATTCTGTCTTTATAGCATTCAGGTGAAGACTTACATATTTCATCAGGATTGTCTCTCTTGTTTTCAGGACGGAAAGTCCCAAACAATATGAAGCAGTCATAGACGTGTACGCATCTGGAGTCCTTTTATCTGCTCCAAAGAGGCACTTTCCTTTATTCCTACTCACTCTCTTTCCTTAATTTCCTAAAGAGGCTGCAGCTCTTCAATGCCTGAGTATGTATGTCAAAATGTCTCACTAGGCTCTTCCACTATGTGAAACAGTGTATCCCATTTCCAGAGCTGAGGAAATAAATTTCCTTCATTGTAGCTCATTACTCTTTAAGAAATTGTTTTTCTTCAATTATCCTGACAACCTGGATTTTGACAGCTCCAGACTCG
This sequence comes from Anthoscopus minutus, assembly GCA_013399455.1. NCBI lineage: Eukaryota > Metazoa > Chordata > Aves > Passeriformes > Paridae > Anthoscopus > Anthoscopus minutus. The sequence goes on along the minus strand of VWYI01048794.1, from coordinate 176,029 downwards.
CTGGATGAAGCTCCTGCATCTCTGTAAACACCTTCTTTCCTTGAGACTTCTCTATCATCTATCATGTCCTTCCTTGGAAGGACTTTATTTGGGACTTTTCTTATGTCTGCCATTGGGGGCTGGGTGTCAGCACACAATTTGCACCACCTATCATGGGGTTTTAAAATACACCTGGTTTATAGGCCCCTCTCTGAAAGGTAATGTGTGGCTTTGCGGGCTCATGGCAGTCTCCACAGGTGAGCTTGTACTACCTGTCCTGTGCTAATGTAACTTCTATGGCCAAGTTTTATAAAAAGAGTCATCACTTGCATTGTCTGGAACAGGATCTTAAAGGAAGCATTAGCAAATATAAAGTACCAGGAGCTCTGCTCAGCACTTTCTAATCTGAGTCATTTAACCTGTCCACAGAAAACCCAGATTATCTTGCAGAGAGCTGTTAGGAGAGCTTTCACTTATGACCAAACACAGATGAGACCAAACTTCAGTGTCTGAACACTGTTCTCCTTCCTCCTCTGCACTATTGTGCATGTAGGAAGATGGGCTGCCCCTTTCCCTCATGCTCCCTAAGCCTCCTCCATGTTAGCAGCTGGAGGAGCCAGCGCAGCCCTCGCTGTGCTGGTTTGCTGAGAAACTCTTCCCCAGTGCCTCGAGGTGTCCTCTGAGGGTGTCTTATGAGGCTCAGGTCCAGGGGGAGAGTGGCCCCATGCTGAGACACTTGGTCATCCCATGGCTAAGCCAGAAATGTCGCGTGCTCCTGCACATGCTTCTTGATGCTGTAGTCTGCTAACTGCACCCTCCTACCTCTTGGGAATGAATATCTTGAAGTGGAAGCATGTGACTGTGAGGTGGTGTCATGCCATGTGATGGAGGAGGCAGCAAAGACTGAAATCCAGACTAGTTCATAAGAAGAAAATACTATACCAACAAGAGGAACAATATGTTTATACTTAATGAAAACCCTGCATTTGAATCCTAGACCTTACTAAACCTATTTTTTTCCCAAAACTGCTTTGCTTCACCTGCACAGAAGTCATGACTGCCATCCATCCTAGGGGCTGTCCAGATGCAACCAGTCACCTGTCTGGTGCAGAAATCCCACCTGCAAGCCAAGTGATCCTCCTTGTTTTCAGTTTCCATCAGCTCTTTCTTTTCACCATATCCTGCCAAGAATTGCATGTTTTACAGTAAAGTTTCCACTTCCTTAACCATCCCTTTGCTGGTGACCCTGGGCAAGATGCATTAATTTGCTGGAGAGCTGCAGACAATGTTGATGCTACTCCTTTCCTAACCACTGCTCTGAACATGTATCTCATTTTCAGATGTAATGAACCTCTCTAAGTTTTTCCTTGTCTCATCTTGCACTCTGAACATTTTTTGGCAGTTACCCATGACAGTCTGATCAGAAAGAAGCCCTATTAGAAGAGTGTATAACTTGCTGATTATTTTTTTCCTCTTTTGTGATGAAAAAGCTCCTGTTGGGTATTTATCACCTGGGCTCTTCAGGAGAGAGAACAGACTGGCTGGCAGCAGCTTCAGCACTAACAGGCTGTCAGGTAAATGGGTCTCATGGTCCTTTTAGGGACACAGCAACTGTGCCTGCCTGGCTCCACATGTGACAACAGCTGCCTTGTCCCGCTGGGATGGCTCTTCTGCAGGCTTCTTCAGCCTGTCTGAGTTTGATTCTGGGTTTTGTAGCTGTTTTGTCACTGATTTTAAGGCAGCCTTTAAACTGCAGGTGTGCTCTCCTGTTGACAACTCTCTTGCCTCCGGTTAACACCAGACACCAAACTGTGGGAAAAATTAATGGCACCTGCAAACTCTGCGCACTTAAATAGTGAAATGCTTCATTTGCAAGTACAATGAGGTATTTTGGTGTCTGAGGCCTGTGCCTCATGTATCTGCATATCTTAAGCATGCAAACAGCTGGAATTTGCTTGGCAGGCAGGCAGGCAGGCCGGTGTGGCTGTGCACAGTGTGGTGGGGGTTGGCTCCTCAGCACGTCCAGCAACATGTGCATGATGTTGGTGATGCCTGCCAAAACAGCAGCTCCTGCTCTCCCCCTGTCCTCCAGTGGCTTTGGGAACAGCTCTCTATGGTTCTCTTCAGCACACCTGATTATTGCTGAGGACTCAAGATCACTGTGAACCTTGCTCCAGGGTACCCTAGCCTAGTTGAGACTCTGTACCAGAGCCAGAAGGGGAGATTTAGACCCAGGGCCCTCACTGAGCCCAGAACAGCCTTGGTCACTTAAGAAGAGGACCCATGTGCACTCAGCCAAGGGTGCAGTGTTCTGGAGCTCACCAAGGCTCCTTTGCCTGAGCTTTGCAGAAAGACAGTGTGTGCATGGTATGCAAGCAGTTAAATCAAGCAGGATGTGCTGTGCACTCCCTCTCTGTTGTTCCCCTCCAGCTAATCTCAAGTAATTTTGAAAGCTCATATTTTGATCTCACTGTAAACAGAAGACATAACAGCTCCAAACCCTCATCCTGACAGCACACAGGAAGGCCATTGCTGTGCTCTCTGCCAGCACACACGGCTTTCTGTCATGTCCTGGGGCTCGGGTCAGCAGGCAGAGCTCTCCTACAGTGCTCCCAGGACAGCAGGAGCTCAGGCAACTCCAATACCCTCACAGCCCACCCAGTGGGATATCGCCCTGGGGGAATAAAGGTGGAGTTTTCTCCCTGGACCTTTGTGCCCCTCAGAGACAGGCAGTGGCAACAGGAGCTTCGGCAGCGGGCTGGGCTGGCCATGGCAGCAGATTGTTGAAGCCCTGCCCATGGCAACCCTGTGGTATTGCCCATGGGGCTGCTGGGGTGGGGCCCAGGGGGCTTTCCTGGGGAAATAGAAACACTACTCTTAGGAAACAAAATGATATTTTAGGCACCTCATCTGCCAGGTCGCTTTGTGGGTGAGTGGCAAGGCTCGTGGTACTGACCTATCTATTGGGCTCTCTGCTTCTCTTCTACTGCTCAGGCAGGAGCTAGAAGCCCCAGGGACACATGGAGTACAATGCATGGGAAATCCTAATTTTAATTCTAAGATTCAACTGCAGAAACAGGTGCTGGACCCCCAAGCTCCTCTGCCCTCCATCCCATAGGGGTACTGCTGAAGAAGTGCCTGCAGTTCCCCCTGCATCTGAGGCTGGCTGGCTCCTCAGCAGATCAGCCCTGTGCCTGACATGGGGATGCCAGCTGCCTTCCTTCGGCTGCCCTCGTCTCCTCACCTCTCAGAAAGGGCTGAGGCTGCCACCTCCTCATCGTCCAGCTGTGGGCAGTGCTGTGCAAAGCCGACATTCACGGCTTCAGCTCATCGCTTGCACTGGATAAGAAGGAAACGCATTTCCAAAGCTGAATTGCTGAGGAAACATCGGGTTGAGCATGCCGGTGGGACAGGCAGAGCGAGCTGCCGTGGGGGCGGCTGCTCCGCAGGACAGACGGACGATATGAAGTCATTAGACAGGCGAGGGAGCTTTGTCAAATAGAGCAGAACTGCCTGCAAATGCAAAAAAATCAAGGTTGTCAGGGAAAGCAGGAATAGAGAAGGGATAAAGAACTCAGCATTAACCTCCTCTTGGGAAGAGTGTCAGGGCAATAATAACTTGCCAGGGCTTTCTTTGACTTCTGGTGAATGCCGACAAAGTAAGTGATTTGTTCACTGCTGGTGGAAGATTTTGTTGTGGGTAAAGAGACCAGGGGAAGCAGCCCACGCTCATAGGCTCTCTCCAGATAAGAAACTGTTTGATAATGTGGCATCTCTGCCTTCTGAGCGGGGAGAGCTCACAGACTGCTCTGCACAGGCAATTCAGTCCAGCTGGCAGTATGCAGGGTCCTTTATTACTGAATCTTATGATTATTGTAATTGTTGTTATTATGATTAGTGTTATTTGTTATTACAGACACCTGCCAAGACACACATGCCATGTTTTCTGCCTTCCTAAATGCCAGTACCTAGTTTGTTAGCTGTGAATCTGTGGACACATATTTGAGCAAGCCACAGCTTCCCCTGCCAGAGTGCCAATGTGGGGGCCTTCACAGGGGATTTCTTAGAATGAACTGAGCCAGGTGTGTTGTGGGGTGTGTGTGTGTGCACATCCATAAATCAGACTGTCATTTTTTACCTGTCTTGCCCTTTCCTTCATAAGAAAATGTCCAGACCACATAAAATCAAGCTTCAGCACATGGAGAAATATGGTTCTCCCTACAATTTTATATGTCCAAGGCTTGGTGTCTCACAGGGCTGCAGGCTGTGTTCTTTTGAGTCAAGTCCTTGATACATCCTGGGACAGTCAGAGTGAAGACTTTAAAGTGGTGATGTTTTCAGGTGCAGAAAAGCTAAGACCATTTGATATCCTCTGCATTGACTTCTCACTGGAGCATCGAATATAATTTGGGAATCAGGTGCCCAACACTATCCCTAGAGAGGGCAGAGCCAACCCTGCGGCAACAGGTAGGCAGCCAGGGCATGGGCAGGAAAGAGCATTGCTGGTGAAGCTTTTGCAGACCCTGATTTACAATTTATTCTGGTTTTTTTTCTGGCAGAAGAGGTGGGTGATGTCTGGACTCATTTGATTTGCCAGGTGGAAACAGCCAGCCAAGGTGTCGGTGTTGGCAGTGCCTGAGGTCTGTGTGCCAGCACAGCACAGCACAGCACCCTGCTGGCTCGGCCATCAACCCTCCCTGAACCTTTCCAGATGCAGGTGGCACCAGCTCTGAAACACAGTAGGCACCACGATGGCAGGGGCACTGCGAGACCACAGGAAACCCTGGGTCGTTGATGAGGTTGTTAGCGCTCTTTCAGTCCTTTAATGTACAAGTCCTTACGAGAAGACACTGGCTTAATCTCAGCTCAACTGGAAAAACGCTGATGACTGGAAATGTCATCAGCTGCCTGTGGGCCAGGCTGGCCCTGAGCTGATAAGGAGCAACGCAAAATAAAAATGTCAACACAAAGCTGGAGAAGCACCGAGGGTGGTTGCAGCTCTTCTCCATCCTGTAGGAAGCAGGGTCCCTCTGTTACCAGTCCTTCTAGGAGCTGAACTAGCCTAAAGCCTCAGTGACAAACTCTGCTCTACCTTAGAAAAGAGAAAGGTGTCTGCTCTCAATGCTGCACAGAAAAACTGAACTCTTGGCCTGTCCTGGTTTAGGACAAATTTGGGAGAAAACCTCCAAAGGGGCCTCTCCAGGTACCAAACCCACACGGCCCCTCCCCCCAATCAGTTCGAAAAGGACTCCTTGGAGAGAAGTGGAAAGAACCTGTTTATTGAACAGCCGAGGCACCCCCAGCACACAAAATGAACAACACCAGATAACAACGCTCTTTCACCGCTCTGAAAAGATGACAAACTCAGAAAGTCTCTCCTGGGGTGGTCGCTCTGTTACCAGTCCCTCCGATGCTGGGGCAGCTGCTGCAGGCCACAGGGTGCAGACTCTCGGTGTTTCCCAGGTCCCAGTCCGGAGCAGGTTCAGGTGGTTCCAGGGGAAAAAAAAGGAAGGAAAAAAGAGCAGTCCAGGGAAAAATTGGACTGCTTGGATCAACTAACTAATGAGCAGAAAGCAAGAGCAAAGCAAAGCCAGAGCCAAGCAAGAGCAGAGCCAGAAGCTAAAAGCAAAAGCTGCACTACCTACTGCCGTGTCTCTGTGTCCCGCCAGCCACTGTGGGAGTGAGCAGACTGATAGCAAAAACCAAAACAAAACTTCATCCTTCAAAGCCAGTCTTGAAGACACAGAACATAATATCCAGAGTAAACAGAACACACGATTGGGGATACAAGCACTGTAACATCACCCTAGGACATGGCCCCATTAACTTAAATAAAGAGAGTAAGTAAACTTTTGTTGCTTTGTTTAATTTTTTTAGGGCAAATCTCATGATCTGTGCTGCAACCTTGTTTTCTTTAAGCACTGGTAAATGATGGAGAAAGGAGACCCAGCCAGAAGGAGGGCTAATCCACCTCCCTCTCATCTGGACTATGGGCTTTGAACATCACTTGGACACTAGGTTTGAGCAGCAGCTCCCCTCACCTCACTCCAAGTGTGTTCTCAGGATTCCACAGGAGCACCAAATACTGCGCCCTTTGGTGTAATAAGTTATGCTAGAAGTGACTATCTAAACTTCTCTCTTTGGTAGGAGGGACGTGTTAATTCTCCATGAAGAATGGGGTGCAAAGCTCAAACCTTGTGATTTCTGGATCAAAGCAGTGTCTGAAAATGTCACCTAGCCCTTGAATCTGTCTGCATCCCTTCTCCAAGTTTACAGAAAAAAAAATCTAAAAAGTCTAGGGAACTATACTTACTCATAAAAGCAACCTGTGAACTTTTCCACGAGTGTTTTAGTGAGGAATCTTTGAGAGAAAGAGCAGAGACAAGAGAGGCAAAGAGCGATACAGAAAGCCTGTAGCTGGTATTAGTGCTGGCTTTGTGTCACTAAAGCACTTGGATTTAGAAAGGAGGAGAAGATGCAAACATTCCTCACCCCACTGAATTCCTTGCCTAAACTCTGACCCTGGGATATGCTTGCTCTGCCCTAGGTACAGCAGCCATCTGGGTTGATGTTATACCTCGCCACACCGGCCCCGGTGCCAGCTCTGCCTGGGAAGGCCCTACAGGATGCCGTGTTGCATCGTGTGTGTGTTCCTGGGGTGATGCTTGTGGATGGTCCTTTAGAAGCCATTCCTTCTGGGGCCGTGTGTGCGGGGACAGCCCCTTGCCGCAACAAACCACTCTCCCTGGCCGAGTTCCCCGCTCCTTTCGGCAGCACGGGCTCTCTTTGCCTGTCATTACGGGCTCATCTTAGAGATTAAGCCCACTAGGCTATTCTGCTGGCTCTGGTCTCCTCTGCACCGACACGGGCCCTGTGGGCAGCCGAGCAGCCGCGGCGGCTCTGGGCGAGGGCTGGCAGCCCCGGAGGCAGCAGTGACCCCGGAGGCAGCGGTGTCCCCGGCAGCGAGGGGCTTTACACACCGGCCCGGCCCCGGCGGCCCCGCTAGATGGAGCTCGGGGCTCACGCACCGAGCGGGCCCCGCGCTGTGCCCGCTGTGCCCGGCCGTGCAGCCCTGCCGCCCGCGGGGCCTCGGCGCTGCCGGAGCCCAGAGCCTGAGGGGCCCCGCTGGTGCCAGCCCAGAGCCTGAGGGGCCCCGCTGGTGCCAGCCCAGAGCCTGAGGGGCCTCGCTGGTGCCAGCCCAGAGCCTGAGGGGCCTCGCCCGCCCCGGCCCGGCCAGAACCGAGGCCGCGCCCTGCGCTCTCCTGCTGAAGCCGGGCAGTCCCTGTGCTCGGACAGTCTCTGTGCTCGGGAGCTGGAAATGTCAGTCTGGGGCTCGGGGTGAAAGCCACGGAGGCATGGGCAGAAGACGGGTGTTGGGACGGCAGGGGGAAAGATGCGGTGGAGAAGGTCAGCGTGACAAATGTCATCCTCGCTGTCAGCCACCGCCACGTGTCTTTGAAGCTCTGTGGCAGAGATGGGCTTTAAGGAGAGATGCATTGGCACAGGGAGAGGTGGCCTGGCAGGCACTGAGCTCCTGATGTGCAGATGTAGGAGAGAAGAAAAAAGCTTTGCTGAAAAGCTTGCTTTTTGAATGGATAATTTAATCAGTGACATTAGGTCCTTCCAATTATTTCTTTCCATGGGTACTTCCTATTTATTAATTTACTTCATATAAATCCATCAAGCAGTTGCCACACAGCAAGTAAACAAAAGCACCCCAGAGTTTTCTTGGGAAGGCATAAAAGTAATCGAAGAGGTTAATTATCACTGTTAATTAATTGCTTAACAGATTTGGCTGTGCACAGCATCTCCCTTGGTGCTGGAAAGCCAGGGCCATGGGGTGATGGCAACAGCAGGGTCACCAGGCAGGGTGCCATTGGCAGGCCACTCAAGGAGGGATAATGGTCGGGTATCAGCGTATCCAGTATGGGACAAGGAAGTTTTGTGGAAGCCTCAGGACACCAGGGGTGTGTCCAGCAGCATATTTCCTTACCTTCCAGAGTGATTTGTTTAATCAGTTTTGGCTTCCTGCTTAATCAAGCAGCTGCTTTGGTGGGGCAGTGGAGCCGGAGGGGTTGCCTTGGGAGAGAAGAAGCTTCAGAGGCTGGAAAATTTTCTCTGAAGGGAGACATGAAGGAAGTTTAAACTAATTTAGCATAACAAAGGAAAGGTCAAGAGGCGACTGGATCATCATCTCTAAGTACTTATTTAGAAATAAGCCTTCTGGGAGCAGAGGGCCATTTAATTTGGAGGACAAAAGCATACCAATATACAATGCCTGAAAGATGAAGATAGGTGAAAACGGTGTGTCTCCCTTGTTAATGATTAAGATTCCCTACTAATGTATTTGGAAGGATGGAAGAGTTTCCATCCTTTGGTATCTTCAAATGCAGACTGAAAATCTCTCTAAGAGACAAGTCTGGGGTCAGATAGAAATTATGGGCTTGTGTTTCTGTGGCCTGTGTCTTGCAAAAGTTCATGTGAAATGATTGTATCTGATCCTTTAGCCTTCAGATCTAGAAATCTCCCTGTAATAACTAACAGCTGCCACAAATGTGCTAATTCCATCTGGTAGTTTGCAGATGACCATAATGTGATACATTTTCTGTCCCTCTCTACCCAAAATGTGGTTCTGACGTACACCCGAGGCCTCTGTGCCATTGCAGACTGCAGAGCTCCCTGCAAACCCCCTTTCCCTCAAATGGATTTCAGTGACGCAGCATTTTGCTGCGCTGGTTTTCTGTCCAGGGGTGGCTGAAAACTTGTTGCTGCACAGCCTGGTTAAAACATGCTTTGTGGTCCGGGCTCTGCTGTTTGATGAGGGCTACAGAGGTATGCAGTATCCCATCATCTGCAGAAGCCATAGGACTTCATTTCTTCTGAGCTCTGGCTATTCTGAAAAGTGACTGTCACTGAAACAGTGGGAACAAATACCTGCTTTCACAGAAAATGTTACAGGGTGGAAGAAGGAGCCCTCTTCCCCCAGAAAAATTCAGGTTTCTGCTGCGTAAGTCCAAATTTTCTTGATGGGGACATGAAAAAGCTCAGCTTCCAAATCCTCCTGATTTCAGGCAGCTGCATGGTTTCAGTTTCTCCTCTGAGTCCTTGAGTTGCTCAGCTGAGCGCTGTGTTAATGCTGGGCTTTGAATTTGCTGTTCCTCCCGTGAGTGGCTATGCTCTGTTGCCCAACCGTGCGGTAGCTCCTTCGCTGATGTAAATCAGTTTAGCTCCACTGCCTTTGCTCCTGTGTCACATACCCGGCTTACAGCGTCTCCCACAGCCTGGCACCCCAGGGCAGCCAACTCAGCAACCTCACTTGCCCCCAGGGACCATGCAAAGGAAGGTGAGGCTTAGCTGGAGTTCCAATTAAAGCCCGGTTGGCTGAGGCAGAAATTCGGCGGAGCAGTGCTGTTGTAATCTTGGTCCCAGGGCCGGGGCTGGACGCTCATGTCTCCCACTCTTTGGAACAGGGGGTGAATGTTGTTCCCGCGAGCCCGCTCAGTGCCTCCGGTGGTGCGGAGCATTCGACACGGTGAACGTCGCTATGAGCAATACAAAGGAAGGCAGTGTCCCTGCCCTAGGACCTTGACTTCAGCAGGCTTCCTGGTGGATTCAAACTTCCAGCATGACTCAGGGTATTGCAGTGAATCTTTAAGATAACATCTTTTGCTTGCCAACGCGTAGGCTGGCTGCCAAAGGTGGGGGAGGAGATCTGTTATGAGTCTTTTGTATGTGCTCATAGTAAATAGATACATGCCAAATTGATTTCACTTGCCTTTCTATTTCTCCACTAGGAATTGAAGGAAAGGAAGAAGTAGTCTCCTGTGGTCTGCCCCAAACCACTGCCTCACACGCTTGGTTTCCCAGGTGCCTGTAGCTGCCCACTGCTGCTGATGCAGTGGGCACATCCCCAGAAACAACAACGTCGGGATCCAGATTTTGCAGCATAGATTGAGATCCCTGACCTGCTGGGCAGGATGCTCTTCCACTCCATGGCTGAAGGTGCTGCTGGGTGAGACAGGTGAAGGGAACCAGGATGCAGCAAGGCAAAGTGACATGGTGCACTGCTGGCTCAGGTCTGAGCTGCCCATGCCAGGGACACCTACCAAGCTCAGAGCCCTCATTCTGCAGAGCTGAGCAGCATGTTGGGCCAGCTCAGCCCCACCTCATCCCTTTGGTCCTTGCCTACTTGCAAAACCCCTGGACAGCCTTAGTTTTTGATCTAGTGTTTCACTGCCAAACCATTAATTTTTCCAGTTTAAATGCTTAATACAATGGCCTTATTTTGAAGTCTGCCAGCTGAGCTGCCTCTGAGCTGCTTAGGACTGTCATTTCCAACTGTTCTCTGGCAAGAAGATTTCTCAAATGATTTTAAAAAAATAATCAAAGTTCTAACCACATCTGTGGCTGCCTTTATCTCTGGGAGCAGGGAAAATTAGCTCGGAGGCCATCAGGTGCTTTCTGAAATTGAAGTCTTCTCCTGCAGACGGCACAGCTCCTGGCAGTAGAAAGACCAGCCACTAATGTGGCTCTTGCTGAGATTTCTGGCACCAGTGTTTTGTGGCTGAGTGAAAAGAGCAGACTAAAACCACCTGATTTAAGTTGTTATCCTAAATCAGCTGTGGGTCCTCTTCACACACACCATCCAGCTGTGCTGATGCATTGGCAGGCTGACCTGGTAAGGCGATCTATAGTGTTAGTGAGTGGCTTTACTTAAATGCTTCTTTTTTCCTATTAGTTCTTCCTAGACTGCAGTGTTGGTCCTCCACCCTTTCCTAGCACAGCTAGCAGAGGAGGCAGAAACACAAATTTTGCTTCCATGGCAGAGACCAGCTAAGACAGAGAGCACATTTGAAGCCTTCTCTGTGACATATCAATGAGGTTCTACTGGTGTACTGCAGCTGAAGCTCTGTTCCCATCATCTCTAGGAAAAGTTGATTAGGTCCAGTGGATTGCTGACTTCTTTTATGAAGAAGCTGTAAAAAGTTTTTTTCTTCTGCTAGTGCTTTTCTCCTGGGAGTTGTTGGCAGAGAGAGAGGCGAGTGTCTCAGCAATAATACATTTCAGAGTTATTATGCCAGCAGAAAAGAAACACAAGGGTTTGAACTTGGTAATATATATTTTTTTATGACAGAACAGAGCTCTAAAGGAGCCCTCCTGCTGTGCAGACCTCCCTGGGTTTGCAGGGCTCCTGGCTGGCTGCGCTGTGGGGTGACAGCGGCTGCAACTGGAATCTCATTTCAGGCCTAATCCTGAGGGAGGTTTCTGCCACTGAGCTGGCTCCCATGCTGGCTGGGGAAATGGGAATTTGGCTGGAAATTGTCAGTCCCTTGGGCATATGATGTCCATTCTTCTGACTGTGGACAGACAGAATCTACCTACCTCCTACCAGTCATGGTGGCACATTCAGATAGCGAGCAGTGCCACTGAACCTTTGTGCTGCTGTGGTAATGGTAGTGCTTTCACATAGGAAATGAGTGTTTTGTCATCTGAAACCTCTTCTTTTTGTAATGATTAACCTTCTTCTAATGATTTGATATAATATTGGGCAACATGGAGTGCTGAGATATTGATGTTTAATGTGTTCCAAAGCAAGGGCTCAGGAAGCAATAAAGATTTACTGCAGCTAATGTGTGAGGGCTGGGTTGTCCCTGGGCCCTGCGCTCACTGATGGTCTGATATGTTTGCCGTGGTGTGGCAGCAGCATCTAACAGAAGCTGAATTTCTGGCTAATAATTTAATGAAGGCTTTTCTGTATTTCCAATTACTGGAAAAAGCCATGATTCTATTCTGATGTGTATTATAAAATCAGCCCTTTGTACTGGAAGGAGCCAGGGGAGAGCGCCTCATATCTCTCTTTTGGCTCCTGATCAGTCTTACAACAAAGCCTGTCTGCCCCTTGACAACATGCTGGGCTGTACAGAGGTGCTGCCCATGAGTCTAGGAGGCAGCTCCCAAATGGAGAAGAGTAGCAGAGGCAGAGCACCCAACTGGGGCACACACCCAGCCCCAGGACCCTCCATGCCCCACACATGGCTGAGGTAGATGGAGCTGGCACAGGCTGACACCACAAATAAGATGGCGTGGGAGGAAAACTTGGAAGGACAAATTACCGTGAGTATTGATTCCCCTGACTGCTTGCAGAGGGATTTCATTTAGCAACACTGCCAATGACATTATGTGCAGCATCTTGTCCATGGCTGGTTCAGTGGCATTAAGAGAATTACTTTGGCCTAATGAATAGGGATAAGAATATTTCAACCTCCTCCCTGGAAAGTAATGGTGGATCATCAAGTGTGCAGCCAAGTTCAGGTCTAGTCACTTGCCAAGTGAATGCAAATGACAGGTTGTTTTATTTAATGGATGCCATGGTGTGTTGGCCAAAACTGTTGTCTCTTCTTTGCAGATTGGTTTTCCACCCTCTCTTCTAAATCAGATGTTGTCTCTGCTCTGATTGGCTTTTCCTTTTTTTTTTTTTTTCAAGTAGAAGACATTTTTGCTGACTCTTGCACTGAAATCTGTCTGTAGATTGCACCAAAACTCCTCTATCAGCTGTATTTTATGCTGTGCTAAGGGAAGAGGCAGAAGCTGGTGTGCTGGTAGTGGTCACTGCCAGCCTACAGTCGGGCTGCAGCTCCCTGTCTCCTTCCAGCTTGGAACCAGTGAGATGCTCTGTTGATGTCACTGCTGCCCCATCACTGGGACCATGGGGACATTGTGGAGTCCTACAGTCTGGCACTGGACCATTTGCTGGCACGGTGGCCTGGGAGCACCTGGGCTGTGGTGCACTTGGGTTTGTATAGAGTGCAGTGCTCTTGCAGTGCTCCAGATCCTCTGCTGTCAGCTGCCATTCAGCCAGTGTCCCACAGCTGCTTCCCTCCAAAGCCTTCCTCCTCTGGCATGGCTCATGGAAGTGCTGCTCACCTAACCTGCTGTTGTTGTCAAAGGTTTGCAGAAGTGAAAGTTCCTGTGAATGGCCAGCCTCTCATCTGCTGCACACTCACTCAGCCCAAGAGCAGGGTCATTGCTCTGAGCTGCAGGGTCCAGGTGGTGCTAAAGCACAGCTGCATCCCCAGCACATGGTCCAGCCAGCCAAGGCCAGGGGCACTGCAGATAGGGGGTCCCATGCCATCGAGGCCTGCATTTAGTGCTACACATACAGTGACTCTTTGAACACAGACTGTGCCTCACCACTGCTCAAAAATTAGATCAGCGTGAGACAAAATATCATCACAAACTAATATTTTCAGATGGGATGCGGTGTTTTGCTTCATTCAACAGTGAGGATTTGCAATGGCCAAGGGTGGGCTTTTTCCCTCTTATTTTGTAAAAAACCAAAAAATGTTTGCAAAGTAAACTCTGACATTTCAGCTACAGACTAGTTACCTTTCAAATGAAATGGCTGTTACTGCTCACTGGCAGTTAATCCTTGCATGGAGATTTTTGCTTAAAGAGCTGGAGGGAGGTGGGGTTTTTACTTATTTGTTCAGAATCAGAGTTCTATCCTAATTAATATTTTAGTTGACAGGTTTCTGCTTTGTTTCTCTAAGTGTTTTGATGTATGAGAAGAGATGTCGCACGGGATGTGTGTTTGCAAAAGAGGCTGATGGGAAAGATCAAAACTGATTTGTTTTGTTTGCAGAGAAAGAAGCTCCAGATCTGTGAAACAGAGCAGGGAGTGACTGAAGGCCCCAGACATCAGCATTTTCAAGCTGAAACTGAGGCTGTAAGCTGGTGACCAAAGCCCTGCTGACCTTGCAGAAGCCATGATTTCATGTCAGATGTCTGTCACATCCTGGTGCCCCCCTCCCAACCTGCCCTGAACAAAGTAACTCAGCACAGACTTGGGGATGAGCCCAAGGTCTTTCTTCTCCATCTCCAAGGCTGAGCACAGCAGGGGCTGCTGAGAGATTTAGGAATGAGTTGGGCTGGGAGAAATGCTAGACAGGTCTCTGACCGTTTGCAAATAAGCTTCAAAATCATGCTTACAATAGGGCTGCAGAGCTGCCTTTTGACTGGAACCATGCCTGGAAAATGTATTTCCCAAGTGGGGACTTCAGCCATTACAAATCCCTGACTGATGTGGTTGAGGAACATGGCAAACATATGACCCATTACCATGATCCGCCAGGCTGGATCCTGCTAATGTGCTTGTTTAACCCCCTCCAGCACTACCCAGAAGCTTCTGCCTCTGAGTGTCTCCAGTGTCAGCCCTTCCTGGTGCACACCCCCATCCCCACAGGCACAGGCAGATGGGAGCTCCCTGGAGGAGAGCTGGCCTGGCTGCTGGGAAAGCAGCAGTGGAGAGCATGGGAACAGGGAAGAAGCTGGCTGCACTGCTCCCATGGAGCCTGGGAGTGAGTATTTGCTGTGAGGGCTCATTAGGGCAGTGGCTTCAATGCTTCTTTGGGTGGGACAGGGGATTGTCGCCTCTCTTCTGACACCTGGCTTCTTCTGAAAACTGTCAGTCTCCCTGGTTCTCTTTCTTCTGCCTTGTTTGCTTGCAGCCTTTGTCCTTCATGGCAAGCTGTTGCCAGGGTGAATGACTGTGGTGTGGGGTCTATGATGGGATGGATGGAGGTAGGATGTAGGATGTAGTCCTATTTGGGCTCCATAGTAAAACCTGTATGCTTTATGGGCATGTTGTCATGGTTTTGGGGACCCTTAAGGGCATGGGCACCATGTGAGGGGCTCCCTGTCCCACTCTGCAGTTTGTTGAGGATGTTCACCTCCATAGGCAGACAGTGAGCTGCCACCGGCCTTCACAAGCTGTTCTAACTTATGTCTAACAAGGCTTCAAGAGCACAATCTGCCTGGAATGATTGGCATCCACAGCAGCATTGTGGCTGAGCCTGAAGCTAGAGCCAGCTGAGGCACATGGCTGAGATGCACAGATGTGGAGCTGGGTGCTCTCACCTTTCCAAAGAGCTGTGGTACTGTGTCCTGATGTTGGCATAGGCTGGCATTGTGCTTGGTGAATTTAGAGGATGTTTTTGCACAGTTGTGGCTGGGAAGAACTGAAGAGGGTTTCTTCATCTTTTTAAACAATAGGTAGCAGCAAAAAAATCCATCCCCTGCCTCTTTTAAAGACAGCTCCTTTTCCTGATGGGTAGATAGATATAATGAGATTCTCAAACCCGTAAATCTGCTTCGACTTTATTGCCTGCATCTGTTGGAGATGATGTGAAGAGAACTTCATACAGAGAGGACTCTTGAAAGGTTACAAAGGGAACCAGCAGTCTTCAGAAAATCTTCATCTAGAGAAAACAGCCAAGAAAACCCACGGAGAAGAAAGCACTTGAGCTGGATGAATAGGTGTCAGGGATGAATGCAAGTGACACCAGCAATGGGGCACCTTGTGAAAGCAAGATGAAGCTAGTCCCCAGTGTGAGGCAGCTCTGGTGAAGGAGCCAGCTTGTGGCTGCTGTGCACAGCCTCCAGCCCAGCAAGGGCTTGGCCAGCACCCCTACGCTGTGCTGACAAGGGTAGGGAACAAATGGAGCAGAGTGGAAATGTGTTGTGGCCTTTTCATTTGCCATCTGGTGAATGTTGCTCCCGTTTCAGTCTCTGCCCTGATGCATGGATGAGAGGCATCCCCATAGCTTAGACCCTCCTCCAGGCTGCTGGGTCTGCCACAGTGGACAGCCCCATGGGTGGGGTAATGGCATGCCATGGCCTCACCACATCCCTGTGCTGCTCCACCTTCCCTCTGGGCTCTCACGGGGTCACCTGTGGGGCCAGGGATGTGGGAATGGAATGGAGTGCAGGAAATGGCCACAGTACTGTGTGTTAAGCTGGTTGTTAGATCAGTGGGAATCTGATTGGCACCCAGAAGACCTGGGGTGTACCCAGCTCTGTACTTGTTGAGAAGTCCTGGCCCAAGGACTGGCAAAATCCTGGAAAGATTCCAGTAGCTCCTGAGCAGGGTGGCTATTTCTCAGCTGGGACAGCTTGCTCAGTGAGGCTGTGGCCAAGAGAGTGGCAGTAAAATGAGATGTCCCAGCCTGTGCCTTGCCCCAGGACCAGTGGTCAGGAAGCTGTGATTGCCAGGCAGGAGACTGCAAATAGTGAAAATGAGCTGGAGATGGTACCAGAAGGTGTAGCCTGCTCCCAGAGCACAAGCTGTTGTGCAAGGTCATGTCTGTAGTGTGATGCAATGATGTCCTCATGATGTCATAATGCAAGCTGGTGGCTGTTTTAGTGGCAGAGTTAGACTTAAACCTTCTACTTCCTGTTGCAAGACAGAAGATGTTTGCTGGCTTTCCTGCCCCAGGTAGCCTCTGCTCTTGCTGGCATCTCACTCTTGCTGAGAGAGGCAGGCAATCCCGAAAGCAGAGCTGCAAGTGGGGAGGGAGCAGATGACATCTTTAAGCTGTGATCATTGAAGAATATTAACTGCTCTTGGGCTTTCTGACTGCCAAAAAGTGATGCTTGAGCAATGTGGCGCCAGGAATCCTGAAGTCACTTTTGTAGCCTTGGAAAATGCAGCTGCTTTGGGATTTCAGCCCAAGACGGCTGTTATTATCCACTGTGCAGAATGAAGCTTCTGTTGGGAGCTTTTACAAAGGCCATCAGTCTTCCCAAATAGTGGTTGTTTTTATCACCTGGCAGTAATGATACTCTCTGGTCCCTTTAATATCTGAGTGTGTTCCCAAAGTGAGACCAGGAAACTCATTTAGGGCTCACCCCCTCCAAGGGAAACAGCTTACAATTTTCTGCCAGGTAGCCCTACCATTGTGAGAATGGGCACGGCTCACCTAATAAAAACCTTGCTGACAGACAGGACCTCCTGGAGGTTTATCTGAGTCGTTTGTTGTGGAGCAGAGCAACATATATCAGGGCTGAAATAGGTGCCAAGCAGCAATCCTAATGCACGGCATGTCTGCTGTAATTGATTTGCAGGCAGGACAAATACCCGGTGGAGAGAGCAAGGGGCCCAGCCTACTCTCCCAGCTAGAATGTTATAACGCTGTGTGAAATCGTATTGCTGAAGCCCGTGGCTAAAATCCATCTTGTGGGCTGGCTGGCTGTAAAGCTGCATCATCCAAAATATCCCCATCCCTGCATGCACTGGCTGGGGCACTTGGGTTCCAGTTTAGAAGGAAAGATATTAAAAAATGGATCAGAAGTTATGACTCTTGCCAATAATGTGTGTGCAGGACTGCGTGTGCATTGGCTTCCATTTTTTTGCCAATGCTGTTTTATTGTTCCTTCAGGTCAATATTGAATGAGGAAAGGCTTAAAACTTGAAGAAGCCGCTTAAAACCACAGGGAGTTGTGAATTTTAGGGATGGCTAAAGTTGATGGGCATGGCTTGGTGCAGCAGTGTGGCGCAAAGCAGGTGGTGACTCTAGGAACATCTCAAATTCCCTACACTAGGAAACAGCCTTAAACGTTGTTGATCATCTGGCATCTACTACATATGTGTGGGGCCAGCTGCGGTACTGCCTCCCCATTGCTCACCTGGGGAACTTGGTGGGAGGTGTCCCTGGAGGGGTGTGAAACGTCACTGGACGCCCCTAAGCAGTCTCCCCAAAAATACAGGCTGGCTGGGAGAGCAGGCAGCAGAGAGAAGCTGCCATCTCCTGTGAGCTTCTTAATTTCATCAGCTGTGCAAGGCTGCTTCACCACGCTTCCCCCCCGGCATGGGATCAGGCGGAATTAGAGATTTGATCCTTGGGAAGGGCTGGGGGAATGTCTTACAGTGCGAAACTGGAGGAGCTCAACTTGTTTAGCTTATTAAAAAGAAGATCAAGAGGTGACTTAATTGTGCTGTGTGAGGTACCTTCATGGGGAGAGAAAGGCAGGTATTAAAAAGCTGTTTAATCTAGAGGAGAAAGGCATCGCACGAGCCCGCGCCTGGAAGCTGAAGCCAGACAAATTCAAATTGTGAATCAAACAGACCTTTAAAAAAGCGAATGTTAATAAAGATTAAACTACCCAGGAGAGCCGTGCATTCCCTTGCCTTTGATATATTTAGACACAGACAGGACACATTTCTGCTCCATACACTTGAGCCAAGCAGGAGTTACTGGGCTTGGAAAGGAGTAATTGAATGCCAGACACAGCCCTGCATCAGGGAAGGTCAGGTGAGATGATCTAATGGTTTCTAATGGCCATCAGTGCTCCCATGCCTGGAGGCTGTGATTTGTGTGCCTGTGTCCAAGCAGCTGGCAGGGACACGGCTCTACCAAGAAAAATCAGTGGAGAAACACAAGGAATGTGGCACTGTGTCAGAAAGGACAAGAAGACAAGTGAAGACTGATGTGTATGTGGAGCGTCAAAATACTAGAAAGGAAAGGCTTTTAGCCAGAAAAAGGCTTTTTATGAAAAAAATATTATCTCTGAACATTAGTAGACATGTAATTTTTTTGTGATTACCCCTAATTTCCCTCACAATTCATTAAAAATAAAACCACCCCTCAAGCTTCATGTTGACCAGGAAATCAAGGCATCGATATGAAAGTCTTATTTAGGGAAAGACAAAGAAAATTCATATCCCAGTTTCATGTAAGTAGGGTACAGTGAAATGGTATCTGAAAACCTCAGCAGGGCCTGGGAGTGGCTCAGGAACCACTGCTCACTTGGCAATGCTGGAGTATGTTGTGAACTTATTTTCCTCTTTATTTTCATGAGCCACTCCCCAGGGCTGGCAGTTGGATATGGACACAGAGAGGAGCTATTGTGGGGTGTCCTTCATAATTTTTAATACTGGGATACAGCAGGGCTTATCTCCTACTCTGTGCCCTGAGTCCCTGTCCTGGCCCTGGGGATGGCCTGCCCAGAACAGGATGCTGAGAAGCAGCACAGAAGTGTGGATAGAGGGATGCACTAGGCCTCAGCTGCTCCCAGGCTGAGTGATGGGCTCCTGCAGCAAAGGATGGAGCTTGAGAAAGGATCTTGCTGAGAAGTTGTTGTTCAAGGTGCTTTTCATAATATTTAAAAAATGTGTTTGCTTCCTCTTGCAAATGTTGAAACATCTTTAAAGTGTCTGTGGTGCCAAGCTGCTTCTCGCCCTGTTTTAAGAGAAATAAGCTTTCTTTAAGAAAAAGGAACCACAAAAAGCGCAGCGAGCCCAAAGTTAACAGTGAGCAGACCGAAACTAATTTAACACCAGCAAGATTTCAGCTGCCCCTCCGAAATATTGTGTCTCACGGCAAAGGGTCTGCGAAAAGATGGGAGAACAGATTGCTTTAGCGCATCTTCATGGTGTCTCTGCGGCACAGATGAAGCTCAGGCTGGGTCCCCTTCCCCTTGCCAAGCCTGCATTGAGGACTCAGCCTCCAAGTGGACATTTGGAGGCGCAGGCTTGGCAGTGCCCATGGGCCAGCACTACAGAGGGAGAACTTGGGACACTGTATCCAGAGAGTTTAAAGAAGCATCACCTGCAAAACCAGAGTGTGAGCCCAAAAAATAAGCTGTGAAGAGAAGGCAAGAGACAGGGAAGGAGACTGGCCTTTCTGCACTGCCATAAATTGGAGGCGAGAGAATGGGAGCTTTAGTCGTTGGCCATGGTGTCACAGCCCCGTGTGGATTACATTGGCCAGCTTCAGTGATGGAAATAGGCAGCCAGCAGTGAGTTCCTCTTTGTAACAGAAAATAGTCAAAACAGCTTGAAAACTATTCATAATGAGAGCTCTGAGAACAGCCAATTCTACACACACGGAGTGAATACTGTCATTAAGCACTCTTTGGATGACAGTCCCAGCAGTTCATTATCCCCCATCACTGCTTGGGGAGGGTGGTGGAAGGGAGAGAGGGGTGAGGTTTTTTTCAATAATCCTTTTTTTTCTTTTTTCTAAATTAATCTGCACTGTAAAGCAGAGCACCAAAGGAGCAATATAAAGGCAGCATCCTGCCTTGCCAGTGACCTCTGAGGCTGGAGCGTGGGGCTCTTGCAAAAATCAGTGCCACCAAAACACAATCCCAGCCTTGATTTTATTTAATTTGCTAATGGATTGTATTTATCCTTTCCTTTTTTTTTCTGTGGTGTCTAGGTGTATCTTCTTCCTCTGCAAGTGCAAACAAAAGTTTACTTTTAAGACCCTAGCTAACATTTCTGACTCATATTAGGCAGCGTGTCCAGCAGATGAGAGCTCCAGCCTCACCATCCATTCACCATGAATGATGCAACAGCTGCTGGGAGCCTCCTTCTCCATGAGAGGATACTCCCCTGCAGGTTGTGACTTCTTTTTGTGGATGCAGGTGAGTGCCTCGGGCTGTGTCTGTGAAACCCCTCCGATGGCGACTGCAGGACAGGGGGACAGCCAGGAGGAACAAGTCTCCCTGCCCTTGTCCTGCAGTGGACCAAACCCTGTAGTTCCCTGTGCTTAGGGAAGAGGTGCAGGATGCTGAGCCAAAGTGTATCCTGCCTAGGCTAAATGGGGAGGTCAAATGGAAGTGTTTTATAATTAGTTTATAATTAGCCCCTTGTTTGAAGAAGTGTTTGTTTCTGTCAGGGACAGTGTTACAATGCACGTTGGGTCTCCTAACCAGAGGTTTTTAGGATGTGAATATCGCTGTACGCCCAGAAAACTCTGTGCCCTTGCCTGGTCAGAGTAGCCCAGTACTCTTTCACTGCCATCCAGATTCATCAGGGCATCCTTGGCATTAGGAGGAACACTTGTTAAAACTTGTGCAAATATTTCTCCAGCCTGCAAAGTCACCTGGGCAGCTGTGATGAGTCACTGTGGCTGTGTGTGGCTCCCTGCACTTCATCAGCACAATCTTTCCTTCATCTCCAGTATCTGAGGAAAGCATCATAACTTATTCCAGAGTCAGAATGCTAAATCTCTTCAATTCCAGATAGATTGCTGTGTTCACAACCTTGTCATTATCCTGAGGCTGATAGCCTCAGGCAGAGGTGTTAATTTTTTAAGTCATTGAGCAATGTCCTGCTTGTGACACTGGATATCCAGAAATACAAGATACAGCAGCCCTTCCCATCCTCCCAAATCACCCTCCACCAAACCCTCCACCTTTCCACCCAGCCTCACTATCCTCCTTAGCCCTTGAAATAGATCCTGATTTAGAGCTGCTCAGCTGCAGGTCCCTCTAAAGCTGCCTGCTCATGTGCTGTGGTCTGGCATTGTTGCATGGCAGGGACTGCAGATCACTGTTGGAATGGTTTTATCCCAGAGCAGTACACTGCTTGTTCCCAAGTGTGACACTGCTCTGTTTTAATGAGCTTTGGACATGGCATTGTCAGCAGAGCCCTGGCTGTTTGATGATGGCCACTGGGGATAATTAATCCAGTGTGTGCCCAGAGCTCCGTGCCTGCCTGTGGCCCCGGCTGGGGCAGTGCCAGCTGGGGTAATGCCAACAGCACGGATGGGCTGTGGCTGAGATATGAAACTGCTTTAAAGGGGCCTACTGTTACCCATCTCTTCCTCTTAAATCTAGGCTAACATAGATTCTAAGCTCATAGTCTAACTTCTTCCTCTGGAAAAAAATAAAAGACTATTTTTGAAAACCAGATTCCTAGTGGGGCTCTGTGACTTACTCCATAATGCTAGTAGGCGCAGATTAGGATGCTCCTTGCTGATACATGTGTCTACACGTCCACAAAGCTGGCATGGACAAGGGTGAGGCTCCTCATCCCAGGGAAATGGGCTCATGTGCTTTGCATCATCCCCTTCCCTGAATTCCCAAGGCACACAGCCCCATGGGGGTGCCTGGGGAAGGGTTAACTGTGCTGCTGCCGTTGCCTTTGGCCACTTCAGCATGTTTCCTCCTCCATGTTTATCCCAGCCCTTTGGTGTGTGCTGCTGCTGCATCTGGAATGAACTGCTTGAATGGCAATAAGTATGTGTGTATTTGTAGTTAAGAAAAGCAAGAGTTACTGAGATAGCTTTCCCTTTCCAGGAGGAAAGCCAGAACTGGAACTGGCTTTTTCTTCCTCTAAACCAAAACAAACAAATTTTTAGCTGCTTCAGCAGGTAATCACTGCCTGTGTGTCAGAAAGAGCCATGGAAAACTCCCTTTGCTTCATAAAACGGAGGCAGCATATTTGTCACCCTCCTCAACAGAAGTGGCTTACCACGTGTTGGCAGGGAAGTGGCACCTTCCTGGCACTGGGATTTTCTTGCAGTTACAGCAATGGGCAGTGGTAAAGGGGCAGCCTGTGGCAGGAAGTGGCACAGCTTTCCTGCCTATCTCCATCCTCATCCCTGTCCAGGCTGGGAGGCCTCAGATGTGCTTTTGGCACAGGGTGTTTGGGCAGGGTCACCACTGCCTGGGAAAGCACACCCCAGGGAGGCTCCAGGCCAGGCTCCCGTCATCCCGCTGTGTGAGTACACAGGAGGGATGTGGTGAGCACAGGGATGGGTGCCACGAACCACATCTCCTTGGCTGAAATGGCGTGTGTCACCCATAGGGAGCACCAGGCCTGGTTTTCTGTGTGTTTGCAGAATGTCTCCTCATCCAACAAAATAAATAAATGGATAAATAAGAATTGCCAGGCGAGATGTGGTGGCAGGGTGCCAGTCCCAGCACAGCCAATTCATTTTCAGTTCTCATTAATTTGGACTGACCTTTGCTCACATTTCAACCATGAGCATGTTAAAAACAAGGCAGACATTTAACTCTGTTTTGGGCAACGTTACTCTAATGTGGCTTTTTTTTTTTGCATAGCTCTCTCTTTTATGGTAAGCAAATGTACTGCCAACTTTTCTCTTGCTATGTACACCAGCGAAGGGAACCAGATGCTTTGTGTTTTCCTCCGAAATGTATCTGAATGTTGTTTTTTGTTTAGTGTTTCGGAGGGAGGGCTGGCTTACAGACAGCATTTCATAAATCCAGTCCTCACTGCACGCTGTTTCCCAACTTAGAGCTGCTCCTGGCTGTGACTCCTGGCTGGATTTGCGGTCTCTCCTCACACAGTGTGGCAGCAGCCCTGAGGCACTGAGGGGCTGATTCCCAGCTGTCCCACTCTCAGTGGGGCTTGGCTGCCTCTGTGGGAGACCCCACTGGAGGGCTCCCCAGTGAGGTGTGGTGAAAGGTGTGGGCTGGGCAGGCTCATCCCACTTGCACAATAGACCATCCCCAGCCTGACCCTGTGCAATGTCCATGGCTCTTCAGGAAGCTCTGAGATCATCCTGGAGACACATCCCAGGGGAAAAAATCTCCAGTTCAGGAATGGGTTTTGCTGGTTATGGGGAGCAGGGTATGGGGATTAGCCTGGTGAGTGCTGCTCTGCCTCTGGAAATGGAGGGGTTTCAGTCCTGAAGACGCTGAGGCTGTGTGGGTCTGCCTGTGCCCGCCTCTCTTTGTCAGGGGGCTCAGAGCTGGTGTTCTGCATGGTGGGGGCTGCTCCTCCTCCTGTTCCTGCAGACCTGAGCTGTTGAAGCCAACCCAAGAAATTCTTGCTGTGCAAGAAAACCATGCAGTCTTGGGCAAGATTGTCAAAAATACCTGTGCCACCAGGGCACTTCTGGCCATTTAAAATAATTTTTCTTCTCTACCTCCATCAGTACTTCTGCTGCTATTTTTATAATCACTCTTCTGCTTTCAACTCCTTATCTTCTTTAGGTTTCCCTCTCATTTTCACACTTCATGCCCTAAAATCTTTTCATCACCTTTTTTTTTCTTTTTTTTTTTTTTTTTTTTTTTTTGAGTCTGATTGGGCTTTATTTCTTCTTCTCCGCCAGATTTATGTGAGTTGTCAAGTCCAGCAGCCGTTTGTCTCTGCCTGATGACAGACTTGTGTCCCACCCCCCTCCGAAATCAGATTCATGGCTGTTCTTTAAGGCCCTTTAATATTTTAATGCTCTGACTATAAATTCCATTTTCTCTAAGCTTCAATCCTTTTGCGGGCCTTCCCGCGGAGGGCTGGCGGCGGCCCCCCCGCCCTCCGCCGTGATTTGCGGTGTGTCACAGGCGGTGTTTGCCATGGCTTTGCTCCACGCACGGGAGAGGAGGGCAGGGGAGGGGAGCGTAGCAGGAATTCGCTTTTCCTTAAGCTCAAACGATTCTTCAAACCTTGACAGGAATTGACTTTCCTTTTTTTTTTTTTTTTCTTTCAAGACATGATTTGTTGTGGGCTTGTTGTGCTTTTTATTAAAATGCTCTCGTGGAGTGCTTAGAAAGGTTGGCTTTGCACAGCCTCAGCCTCCTTCTTTAATAAATGCAGCCTCGGCTTACAGTTTTTCCCTCTGATGTGTCAGCTGGGGGACTCGCTCTCCATCTCAAATACACCCAGACTGCTTAAATCATCCTTATTTCTCTCGGAGGGAAGAGAGACTTTTGCTCTCCAAAACTTTTCACACCCTAAGTTAATAAAACTTCTCTGCTGAAAGGGATGGATGTGACACTGTGCTGAGGATTTCATGGCCGAGTGCTGGATTATTGCTGTGGTGTAAAAGGCTCCCCAGCCTTGGTAAGCACATTAAATGTCTTCTTAAAATATGAGGTTGAAATGCATTTGGCAACGGCTGCGTTGCTCAACACAGCCCATCACCGAGGTGTCCTGTGCCTCTGCTGAAGCCACTCTGCTTGGGAGGGTGCTTCTTGGGCTGCAAAGAGAGCTGGGCTGGGAGCCAGGGCAGAGTTACTCTGTGTAAACTCGAGAGACCAGGAGGGTGAAAACAGTGCTGGAAATTCTGACAGTTTTTGTAAAGAAGTCAAGTCTGTTATTAAGCGTGAGATTGGCAGCTGATCCAGAGGGTGACAAAGCAGCCCTGCGCTGCGCCAGGAGGGACCTGATAGGAAATTATCAGCAACATCTGGGACAGCTATTTCCTCTAGGTTTGTAAACATTTAACCAAGGAAATGTTAGCAAAGTCTATTGCAGCAAACAGTCCTGAGCCACCAGCATGGCTGGCTCACCCTGCAGCCCTCCATCCATTGCTGCAGCACAGGGAAGCAGAGCTGTATTTCTTCCCTTGATTTTTGGCACCCGGGCCAAAGCGGGGGTGGAGCTGCTGAGTGTTTAATTCAGTGCTTTCCATTTCGGATATTAGTAGTGCAACTGAGTTATGACACAGGAGCTGAGAGAGGAATCATTCCCTCTCAACACATTCAGGAGTAGTTATTTCTCCATTAAACTGCTTCAGACATGGTGAGTTTGTTGCCTCAAACAGGTCACTGCATGTAACAGGAGTTGATAGAAAAGCCTGGTCCTACCTGATCAGTGTGAGTGACAACAGGGACCTATTGAATTTAATGCAAATTTTGCTACAGATGTATGCAGACCAAAACTTAGTGTCACCCTCTCTATTTACACCACAGGGCTCTACTGAGCTGCCACAGTAAGGCTGAAAGGACACAGCAGGAATGCAGCAGTGGTGGCACTGGCTGCAGACAGGTCCCCAGCACTCAGCTCACCAGGAGTCAGTGCCTGGGGGTTCACCAATACTTCTCATGGCCAGGTGGGTTTGTCCATTTGGAATGTAAGGAGGGAAGATGTGACCTGTTTTGATACAGCTATTGAACAGAGTCATCCAGCTTTCATGGGAAGGGGCTATTGGGTGCTTTCCAGTGGAGAGAAGGTGCCTTTATGGGTGCTTGTCATCATGGTTTAGGGGGCCTGGCAGTTATGGATGCAATGGACAGGCTCCCTGTGGTCCCTTCAGGGACCAGCCTCCCTGCCTGCCAAAATCATTGTCCACAGGAAAACTAGCAGCAGGTTTTGCTCAGTCCCATTGGATGCCTGGTGATAGTGCCAGGCTCCAGGAGACAGAGGCGTTCTTCAGAGAGAGATAGAAGAGAGGGAGGCAACGGGAGGCTCTACTTGCACCTGCCTGCAATTAATTAATTACGAATCCACTCATTAGCTCAACCCCATGGCTCCCCTTACTGCCAAGCCCCCAGCTGTCCAGAGAGCAAGTCATTATTTGAAAAGATTTCCCATTAAATCCAAAGAAAAGGAGTATTTGAAAGAAGAAGGGGCAAGAGAAACAGCAAGGGTGCGCACACAATTGCAATCAGCTCTAGAGGATGTGCAGGAGTGGCTGGATCCCCATCTTGGAGCAGCCCAAGAATGATGAAATCAATTTCATTAGCCTGCTCAGCCCCTGATTACTCTTGTGCCATGTTAAACACCCCCCATGGCTCCCCAGTCTGGCCTCTGCTCGCAGTGGGTACCTTTGTGTGCATGGCAAATGCACCAGGGCACTCTGAGTCCCACCCCATTCAGGTGCAACCACCTGAAGATTTCAATTTCCTGAAGTGGGTGCCTGTCTGCCCTTGGTGCCCATGCAGCAGCTTCAGCCCAGCTCACAGGCTTTTAACCTCAGCCAGAGCACACATCTGCCTTGCCTGCCATGTTTCTATTACCTGCTCTCTGCTCCCTGCGTTAGTGGAGGCTGCCCTAAACCACAGTGATTTACAGGCGGTGTTACGGCAGGACAGGTCTGACACTGATTGAGTCGCTTATCTGCCGTCTCTGTCCTGCTCTCTGACAGCCTCTCCCCCAGGTATCAATCTGCACATCAGTTCTTTATTCCTAGGTGAGAGGAGAGCTGTCAAGGTTGCAGCTACACTGTCATCTTCATCTAAGCTGCCAGCCACCCTTCATTGCTTAAAGACCCTCTCTAACACACAGACGCTTTGGGAGGGTGTCACCCTGTTGGAGACGGCAGCAAAATTTCATTTGCTCTCAAGGTGCCCAGAGCTTGATGGATTGGCTCTCATTTGTCAGGGTGTCCATAAATAAACAAGTTTCCAAGCTGTAGACTCAGCCCCACAGCTTCTCCTTTCTGCAGCCCTGCAGTGGCTCCTGGCTGCCTGCTACAGGGTATTGGGACCCCTTTGAGACACGAGGTTCCCCTGGGCCTGGGTTGCCATCAGGGTGGTGTGACAGAGCAGAAGGAGGGTGGAGAAGACAAGTATGTGAAGTCAGGCTTGACATTGGGGTTTGCCAGGAGTCCCCACTGTCTTTGTGACGAAGAATAGGGCTGAAGCTGAACTGCAGAACACCATCCCCATCGTAGTCACTGCCCTCTTAGGCAGGACAAAAACAGGATACGCTGGGATACCTGCACCTGTACCCTTGTGAGGTGGACAAACTGTGACAGGCTGGCCCCCACTAGTGCACTTTAGTTCTAAATGACTTGATTTTTAGCCTAAAACTGCTCTCCTCCCTGGGATCACTGGCAGCACTGGGCCATGGCACAGGGTGACAGGAAAGGACCTGCATCCACTTTGGGGTTTGCTCTCGGGTACTCCTTTTGGGCCAGAGCAGCTTCCAGCCATCCCCAGCTCTGATAGGAGATGCTCTGTGTGTGCACTGGGTCTGTGTTAAAACCTTGGTGTGCTACGCAGCCTGGAGTAATCCAAAGGGACAGGCAGTGCACAGCAAAAGAAAGCAGTGACCATGGCCCCGTGTGCCTCCAGTTGCACCTCATTTCACTGGGCCTGCTTCTACCCATAGCCTTCTTGAGTTTGGTTTCCTTGTTGTTGCTCTTTCATTAATAAAAAAAGCTACTGAAACGAAATCTCTACCATAATGTTTATTAAATAGTAATTTTAAAAGGTTTTTATACAAATCATATAAACACAGTTTTATTTTTTGTTTGTTTGTTACACCGAAGAATCACAGTAAAAGCTCTTTAAGTCCGTAAGTCCTGGCTCAGCCAGCAAATGGTCAAATACCTTGAACTGCAAACCTTGGAGAATTTCCATTTCTGCATATAATTTCTTAATGGTTTAATTCCCATGCTCACCTCCGGCACCTTCCCACAAAATGAAGTCACCCAGAACTACAGCCCGCCCATTGGCAACATGTCCTGCCATGGGAAGCGTGTGGAGGCAACAGCCCGTTTAAGCAAAGGCATTAATGCAGATTTTTTTTTCTTTTCTGAATTTCACAGAGGGAATTGCAATCAGCAAACCTAATCTATTTGCAGGGGAGGACGCAATGAATTGAACGCACTGATGACTTTCCCCCCCCTCCCTGTTGAAGTTACAATCAAACACAGTTTTCCGTAGAGCAGTAAAGCACCCGGCAGAGGTAAGTGAGGTATTGGCTGTGCAGCATTATCGGCCTTCTCTCGCCTGGCGAGCTCACACGTGGGCCCTGCCCCAGCTGCCAGGGGTGAGCCTGGGCTGGGTGCTTCGCTGGGCCCGTGCCACCTTAGTGCCAAGGTCAGCAGTACTCTCCTGCCCCAGATCAAGAGATACATTAACACGAGTCAGTCCCACGGAATAAGTCACATACACGATACATACAGAGAATTCACGTGCGTGTGCAAACACACTATTTCTGAATATATGTATATATGGACTCTTCTCTCTGTACGCCTACTAGACACCATAACATCACCTTTTTAATTATATGTTTTCACCTATTGTTTGCCTAAGTTGGTTTTTCTACTGTATGGTCCTTTTCCATTCATCCTTCCCCTCTCTGGTGATTTGAAGGGGATAAAATCATTGAGCAGCAGCAATCCAGCTTTGAAATGGTCTGGTACGTTTCCTCTCTCTGCCTGTTTCTTTTGTACAGTAAAATAACATCCCTGTGGAATTTGTCTGTGAAAAACACCAAAAGAAATAAGGTGATTGGAAAGGAGAATTGGAGACACATTTACTGCTGTTTTTGTCGGGTGCACAGTGTGAATTAAAAAAATGAAGGCCTTTGTGTGTGCGCGTCTCTGCGTGTGTGTACGAACCGTGGATGTTCCGATGACGCAGCTGCTGTATCTGCTCCCCACACGTGCACCTTTCTTACAGTGGAGAAGGGCTTTTTCCCTAAAATCTTATTGTCTGAGGGAGGTCTTCATGAAAGAGCAGACAAATGTTCCTATTCCCACAGTACCAAGGAGCAGCTGTGGCACTGCTCATGTGTCCATGCTCATCTCCTCTCCAGATGTTGCTTGTGTCCCCAAACACCTGAACTCCTGTGCAATGTGTTTGTGGGGCCGGGCAAACTGAGAATCACAACACATGACTCCTTTGTCAATCACAGTTGGTGAGGAAAATGATGCCATCCCCAACCCAAACTACTTGCAGGTAAAATGTAAAAATCAGGACATGCCAGATATTACCAAAGAACACCCGGAAATCAAACCCAGTGTGACAGAAAGGTTTCTTTTTTATGTATGTGCAAGCTGATAGAGGTGATCCACCTGTACTGAACTGGAAATGAAGGCATTGGTTTGGGGTTCAGCATTTCAACTCTTTTTCTCTATTCAATTGTTTTCACAATACTCCTCTCCCACAGCACAGTGGTAAGTGGAGAGGTACCAGCTGCCACACAATGTAGCCAGACCATTTGAAAGCAGAAGGACCAGATTTCTGCTGGGCTCTAACCAGCAGAGAGTGGTGAAGAAGAGCATTTTGTGGGGAAGGATGAAGGCCTCACTTGCTGTTTGCTACAGCACTGATCATCAGCTGGAGGAAAATACTTCTAAGGCACTTGTTCAAAGTAAAAAAAAAAAAAACAACAAAACAACACATCTCATAGATAGAGCTTGGGGTTTTTGCTACTGATCAGGAGCAGCACAGCTTTGCTCCAAAGGGGATGTGGCAGCAGCTGTTTGGTCCAGCAGTGCTGACGGCACCAGCTCACACTCCCAGCTCCGGGGAGAAAGGGAGCACCAAGAAGGTGAGGGAGTGCCAGCGGCACCATGGCCAGGCTCCCCAGGGCTGTGGGCATGGCTCCAGCCTCCTTCCCTGTTCATTTTCCCTTCCTGGCACTTTGGAGAGGCCTCAGCACAGTACCTCAAGTCAAACCCCAAGTGAAGCCCCCTTCCCAAAGCCATTGCCTGAGCGCCAGCAACCTGACAGGCTCTATCTTTCATTTGCTGCAATTTTCTCATTATAGCAAAAAGAAAAATGGCAGGCTCAAGAGGGGTGGGATATTCAAATAAAGGCCTTCCTGATGAAGGCCTCAGCTGTTGCAATCAAAGATCTGGATTTAATAAATGGCTCTTATTCACAAATCACTTTAAGGCTCTTCAGCTTCTCTCAAAGAGGTGCTTCTACACATAGGGTTTCCCTTCTACTTTTTTCTTAATGATTTCAGAAAGCGCTGTTGTTACGGTTGACAGTAAAGCCAGTATCCCACCTTTCCCCTGCTACCAGGAGAAGGAAAGTTGAAGGTAACAACATTCTTCTATTTTCAGGACTGCAAACTGCAGCTTCCTGTTCTTAGTGTGAAGTGCACAAATCCCGATAATGATATCTGGATGGAGTCTGAAATGGATAGGGGCTCCGTGTGTGTGTGTGTGTCTGTGTCTGTGTGTGTGTGTGTATTTCTAAAGAAATCCCTCTGCCTTCTCAACAACTTACCAGAAAAAGGAGGTGGGAAATAACAATCAACATTTAGTTTCTCACATCCAAAAGGTAAACCAGGCTCCCTCACCACATCCCAGCCACTCACATCAGCAGAAAATGAAGATGAACCAACAAACAAGGGGCTCAGTCCCCCCTCGCCCCGGCACAGTCTGGTTTGCAGGAAAGCCACTCGGTCCTGGTAGAGTGTGACCTGGCAGCAAGACCTCATGGCAGAAGCAGTGCCTCCCCTCACTCCTGCTCCCCTCATTCCCTGTTATGGCATTCAGTTCCCGTAGAAAACAGCAAACGAAGTACCCCCCTGCCAGCCCACCTCACCGGGCACAATGCCAAGGGTGATCCCCAGGCACCCTTCAGGCCTCTGAGCAGCACTTCTGGTGGTTCATCTTCACCTTGTGCTTGATGCCGTCGTACAGTTCGAAGTTGTAGTTCTCCAGCGTGGTGGAGCTCCGCGAGGACAGCCCAGCGTACGAGCATGTGCAGTAGAGGAGCAGACCAGCGCAGATGGCCCCAAGGAGGACACCGAGGGAGCTCATTGCTATAATGGTTACCAGGATGGGATCCAGAGTGTATAGCCAGCTTTTCTCTTTGTCCAGCTTTGGGGTTCCTGGAGAGTTAGTAGAGAACAGTGTGTCGTTCCTATCCGATCCAAAGTAATCTGCAGTGGAATGGGCACTTATTATCCAGGGATCACTTTTGATTCCCCCCTCACCTTTATACATTTCTTACTTGGCTTTACAAGAGCTAAAGTTTATATATGGGAATATCTCAGCGAGATTCACTAACCTGGGTCTACAAATAATGCCAAGTACCAAACTACTGAGAAAGTTAGGCACCCTCTTTTACTTTTAGACATCAGACTATTGACATAGCATGCAAGCATTTTATACCCACTGAAACTCTGGCCCTTCCAGTGCCACTAGGTTCAAAGCTATGGAATCAATCTGTCACAGGTCTCAGACTTAATTTTCTTCATTTACAAGTCAAAATGCCACGCAAGCAGCAATTAATGCTTAAAAGATCAGTTTCATTTGTCCTAACACAAATACAATATATTGACTTTGCAAGGTTGCTGGCTGTTGAAAAAGGAAAACAGGAAAGGAAAACCAATGCCTTTGAACACTAAGCCACCACTTCAACATATGTTCTAAAGTGAGTTATAGCTCCTAACTCCACTAAAACTGAGGTTTGTGAGTAATCTGATACTGAAGCACAAGCTGCCACAGCTGAATTTCCATGTTGCATTTGGATACCAACCTGGATCATCGTTGTCTTCAAAGTCTTGCTCAGAGCTTGGGAAGTCATCCTCCATTCTTGGGAAGTTCACTAGAACAACAAAATGGGAAGCACTGTTTGTTAAAAGAGGCCTTCTGGGGGCATTATTGCCACTGGTCACTGGATTGTGAGACTGGCCAGAAGAAAGTAATTGTTAAACTACTACAAGGCCCTTCCTTGAGGAAGGAGGAAAAACTCTTTTATCTTCTTCCCTTGGCCAAAGTCAGTAAAGACTCTTGCACACTTAAGAGAAGAGGATCTTCACACTACTTCACATTTCATAACCACCAAATCATCAGCTTTTAAGAAGAGACTGAGCGAAAAGCAAAGAAACCAGACAACTTGAATAGCACTAAAATATTGTCACTGCTGCCTCCATAATGGCCGTAATTCACTATTAACATGCTCATGGGTATTACCCTTACACCTTTGAATAGGATCTTAGTGCCTGTCATTACTTGCCACTAATGCTGGATCCATTTAGCACACACTCTACTCTTCATCTTTTCCCATATGTCTGACTGGATATAGAGCTTCAATGACCCAGTTCCTCTTTGGGTTTCAGATAAATTCACAGTAATTTGAGGAATTTATGTACCTTCATTATATGTTTTAATGCAAAAGCTGGTTGAAATGGAGAGAGAGGCAAATGGGTGTCCATATCTAGGCCCTTATGTTAACATTTCCCTGATCCAAATTCCTTTTAGTGGTGACATTTCTTTCTATTGTTCAGCACAGACTAAGGACTAGTAACCAAATGCACATATTATAATCTGAGCAGAAATAAGTTATTTTACTGTGCAGTCTTCCTATCATTTTCTCTGCATACAGTTAACCATGGCTCTTTTCCACTTTTCCAAAAGAAAATGTCTTTTCATTTCAATCTGTGAAGAGTTTTCAAAGCTGACTGTAACTTGGGGTCCTCAACTGAGAAGGTGTCTAGAAATGATCAGGAATGCAAAAAATCAGGGACTAGAAAGTGCTAGAAGTCACACCTTGGAAGTAGTTGTGGTTGGAACCAAGATTACTTTATGTCTTGTGCCAAAACAGTGAGAAGAGTTTAAAGAGGTTACTTACAAACAACTAAAACTAAAGATTGTAATTTGTACCTAACTTGTACCCAAAAAGCCACATGCAAAGAAATTATTCAAAACCTTATAAGAGAATATTTCTGCATACTTGCATGGATATTTAGGACTTGAAAAAGCCTCCTGAATTGCCAAATACACTTTTTTGCTATCCCAGACAACTGTGTCAGGAAATCCATGCCAGTGACATTTCAAGGTTCACTACCAGAGTGGGGTCTCTGCTGAAAGCCATGCTCCCCAACACCACCTGACCCCTGACAGCAGCAATCCTCTGCTGGTATTAATGACACCTTCTCATTCCTCGGGCAGAATTGAATCTGCACCCAAAGAATTAAGGGATTTCTTTGAATTTGCAAGTGAACCTGGCAACAGGAAGGCTCACAGCACAGCACTTGGCCCTCCTGCCAATGAGTTCTGCATCTAGTGAGTTAGGTAGTTAAGCTGTCTCAAGGCTGCTGGTACCTTATCGAAGAAACACAGGTGCACACTTGCCTTCTGTAAATCCTTCCTTTAGCGGCAAGTTCACATGATTTCGCAACAGTTCTCGAACTGACAGGCCCAGATGGCAACATCTTAGGGCTGGGAGAACTGCCTGAGGGCCTCTTGCAAACATTTAGAACCAAACATGTGGAAAAATAACTTGCAAAGCAGTGGAGACATCTGAACTGCTAGTCACCCATTGGAAGACAAGCAGTGAGATTTGCCATCCGTGTCACCCACACAACCCTACACAAACTGTGTGTTGCTCAAAGATGAGCAGAGGTCGAAATTAGATGACAGTCTGCCCAAGGAGTTCGTGTGTGGAGAAAGGCTGTTGGAAGCCTTTTGACATTCCATATTGTAGCTGCTCTAAACTTTGTGTGAGAACAAGCTAGCAATTTGATCCTTTTGTAATTTCCCAGAGTAACCTTGAGGGAAAAGCCAGAAATAAAAAAGTATTGGTTAATCAACACTTTCAAAAGAACACCAGTTCTTCCAGCCTGAAAGGAAGGAGCACTGGGAAAACTTGAAAAGAAAGAACATTTATACAAAAAAGCCCAGCCCAGAATCTGTTTACTCTTTTAGTGATTTGCTCAATTCCCCATGCTAATACAACTCTTAAGTCCTGCTTAAATGGTATCTTCCTACTTGCCCATTTTCCTTCCTCCTCAGGCCCTCATTCTTTTGTTCCCCACATGCCATTTCATTGCTATTTGATTGTATGCTATCATGCAGGGCTCTACACCCTCTGGAAAGCTTTAGAAAAATATAATTCAACGTTCCTTTTTCCATTCTGGGGCTTCTCAAGTCATTAACTGAATCAGCTCGGGCTGTGTGGGTGTCTGTGGGAATTGAAGCTAGTGGTCTCAGTTAAGTTCATAGTGGAGAGGATTTAGAATTTAGCCTATCACAGAGTCTAGCCTGCTGTCTATCATCAATTTGGCTCTTTGGGAAAACTCTCAGCAATACTGTCACAAGTGGAGCAGGCCACAGAAAGCAACTCCCTTAGAAAATGGTCCCCAGAAAAGCCCTGCAAACTGATGGGCAGAATGGGAGAAACATGCATAGCTCTGTGTTGTGGAAAGCTGCTTCCTTAAAGGGCAGATTTCAGGCACAATTTGCCTTGCATTTTAAAAGGGAAAAAATATTCTGGAGAACGGTAGTCAAGAAAGTTAGGGGGAAACTGTAATTAAATATGAAGAATGATTTCTCCTGAGTGAAAGGCCATTTCTAAAGCCTGTGTGCCAAATGATGGCTGTGAGCACCTAGCCAGTCATGGCCAAAAGATGATATTAGCAATGATGCTGGAAACAGCCGGATGCCAAGAAAGGCTGTTATCTGTTGGATCTGAGAGCACTGCCAGCTAAAAGGATAATTTATGGGACCAGAAAAAAAAAAAGATAAAATTCTAATCAGACAAGGGCTGATTTAAGTACCATGTTTATATGAACTCACATAGAGGGAGAGCAGGAGAGAATTATTATTTCCAGAGATTAAAGAGTTCCAGTGTACATCTGTTTTAAAATAGTAGCAAGGATGGGAGGGATTGTGCCAGGGCAGACAACGGGGACGGGAGAGCAGACAAGGTTTTCTGGTGTCCCACCACAGACATACACATGCCTCTTGCAGGAAAGCTCTCCTAACCTGCCCAAGACAGCTCATCTCTCCAAAGCTGAGCACAGCATATCACACCACCACAGGTGCTCGATGCCAGTCCCACTGCACAGGCTAACCAGCAGCACCACCATCTCTGGCAGAGACCTCCACACTGAGCCAAGAGTTATTGCTTTGGAGAGAACACCCAGCCCTGATTGCTGGAACCTGGACACATTCTTTCAAGGCAAATGACAACTGGCAAGAAAAAAATTGCTGTTTCTTTCTAGCCTGACTTTGTCTGGTTTAAGTCCAGGCACCTGGTGCTGTCTCCTGCCAGGTCACTGGGGAGAGCTCGATCACCCTGGGGCAAAGCTCTATCACCTGGCATCTCTCTCTACACACAAGCACTTACAGATTATCAGTGGTGCCTCTTGGAGTCTTTCTGGCTGAACAAAATGAGCCTCTCAGCAGGAGGTGCCTTTCCCAAACAGTATATCAAACTTGCAGCAATTTCCAGATCTTATTATTGCCTGCCTGGAGAGCACCTGGGATGCACTCCCACCATCCCTGTGCTCCTGCTTCCCACTTTCTACAGGTGTCCATGGGCTCTGAGGCTGAAAGTGATGCACCAGGCAATGGGTGCTTTGTGAGCTCTGCTCCCTATAGTCTTTCATTCCCAGTAATATCTGTGGCTGTGCCTGCTGGGACAAAAAAGCAGAGTGTAGGAGGAAGAAAAACAAATTCCTGGTTTTGGGGGAGTAACATGGTTGTTTCCCCACTGTGGAAAGGACTCAAGGGCAGCCAGCTACATGCTCACCCCTCTCTTCTGCTGCTACAACATCCCTCTTGGCCAGTGCTATCCTGCCCAGTGAAGGGAATGTGGGAGGTATCCCAGTCCTCCACTGCTGCTCTGCTGCCAAACAAGTGCCCATGAGGGTCTGAAACATTAAACACAGCCAAAGCCAGGAAAACATGGTCAGAAATTGCCATTTCCCAGTCTTGGCATAGACAGACAGAGCTCCAGCTCCACTCTCATCCTTGCTTTTCTCTCTTTGCTCATTCCCAGTCCTTTTCTCTCCACAGCAATAGTGTGACTCCAACACACATCATTTTGTTTTGACACAGCAGAGCAGCCGCCGTGGCCTCGCCTTGACATCGCTCTGCTTGGCGGCTGCGCAGCGCTGCTCCTCTGGCTGGGAGCCCCGGGGGCTGGGGGTGACACCTCCCACCCTCGGCAAATGGAGAAGCACTTCTCAAAGCAGCAGCAGCAGCAGCAGCAGCAGCACAGGCTCCAGGCAGAAACACTCCCTCTGAATCCTCCATTGCTCTATTTCCAGCTGAAAATCCACCTCACTTCTCTTCTTTCCCACTCCTCCAGAAACACAGGACTACTTTAGTTTACAGAAGGGATAAATCCCTGCCAAATTTCAAATTAAAACAGTGCTTTGGCTACAATTGAGCATTATAGAAAACAAACAAGCTGCCACTCCCTGGCCCGGTCTCCCTCTGCAGTGCAGGAACTGCTGGACCTTATTCTCAGATTGCCTTGGGGCTGCCCTGGTGATGACCAGCTGCACACCACAGTCTTGTGCCAAAGTCTGGCATGGATGAGCCTCTTGCACTCCTTGGGTTTCCCATGTGAAGATAAAGTGAGAAAGTATGGCTGAGCAGGTGAATACCCCCCACCAAAAGCACTTGGAGACATGAAGCCAGGCTGAGTGTTTGGTGCTGAGGTGGCCATGAGCAGGCAGCTCTTTCCAGCCCTGGTGCTGCCCTCTAACATGTATGTGGCACCTAGCCCTGCTACACACATGGCAGATGGCCAAGGTGGCTGCCCAAAATGAGTACCCTGCCAAACTCTCCCTGCAGCAGACATCCTGTGTTGAAGCCTGACCCCTTCTCTGGCCCTGCTTTTGCACCTCTCCTCAGCAGCGGCATCAGGCCAGGGAAATGGCACTGATGGCGTGTGTATGTACGGCGTGACTGTGGCACTGCACAGCGTAATCCTCTCCCTCTCCCTCTCTCTTAGCTCTGGGCAAGCTGGGGAAGGAGCTGACACACAAGTTTTCTGTGCTCCGTGCTGAGCTCACCTACCCCAAGCCGAGCATCTCCTCGGTGCAAGGGTGGCACCGTCCCCCACTGCTGCCACACAAGGGCTCAGAGCCGGGGGAGAAGCTGGCAGCTCTGTGGCACCCTGGTATGTTTATCACCCTTCCCATTGTTGCTGTTTGTTTTTACAGTGCAGTGGCTAACGACATGATTCCTCAAACTGGCAGTCACGCCTGCAGTCTCTGCTAAGAGCCGCCAAAGCCACTGATGGAGAAGCTGTGGCAGGAAGCCAAGCGGCTGTCCAAGCTCGCCTCGGGGCCTCGCCTGCTGTCTGCACGCCTCACTCTGCCACCCTGACACCGGGTAAGTGGGGGCTGGCCCTGGTAAAGTCAGTAGGTTTTCACAGGGTTTCTAGAGGAACAAAAATCCAAACATAGCTCCATGCACAGCCTGGTTTCTACCTTGTTCCCTTGCATGCTGCAGCAGAGGCAGTTCCACCGGGCCAGCAAAAGCCAACCTTGCCCCCGCAGCCCGGGGGAAAGCAGCTCTGGGGTCCCTGTGCCCCTGTGTGTCATCCTGCAGGTGCCTGCCCTGGCAGGAGGCTGACCCAAATGTACACCCGGTCCCTCGGCTGGTGAATGAGCTTTGCAGGCTGCTCCTGGCCCGATCAGCCATCTCGGGCACGCTGACATTGCCAAGGCACAGCACAGCCCTTCCCACGGCGCCCTTTGCTTTGCCAGGTCACTGCTCCCTCTTTCACATCCCCGTTAGGCACTGGCTTTGCCCCAATGCTTACAGGGAGTGCCCATGGACCCCCTTCTGCTCCTTCAACACAACACCAACTGTAGAGAGAAGATAAAGAGATTGACACCGTCACAGCACACACTACCAGGGAGCCATGCCTGAAGCCTCCCTGTGACACGCAAGACACAAAGCTATTCCCTGAAAAATAGAGCCCCCACTGCTCCCCTAAAAAGCTTTTCTCTTTATTTTTTTTGTAAGTAGAGACTGAAATGCCTGAAGTTGCTGGCAGAAGAGTTTGCATCAAAATCACACTAAGCTGTATTTATTTCCTTAAACAAAGCATGCTAATTTTAGCTGCTTTCTTCCCTGGGATGTGCTGCAGCCTGAGCAGCACCCAACTCTCCGGCCAATCTGTCTGTGGTGCACGTACGGAATAATTAATCCTGAACGATTTCTCCCTTTTCGTCTGTTTACTTAACAGAATTTTTTTCTTCCTTGTTGGGAAGCCATCAGTCAGTCTCTCCCTCCCTGTTTTTCACATGTGCATATTTGTTTTGAATTTTGCTTGAACAGTCGCTGAAGTGTACAAAATGCAAATTACAAGTGTAATTTGCTTTGCTGTACAATTACAGGAAAAAAAAAGCCCTCTCCCAAAAAAGCAGCATGGGTCCTCAGCTTTGCTTGTGTTTGAACAGCCAGTGTGAGGGATCACATTTGAATTATTTTTCTGTTGATGGCCTGAATTCATAGTAAAGTCAGGAAGTTTCATTGCAAAGCTGAGCTTTATGCCAGGGTAAAGAATAAGAGAGAAGGAAAATAAATGAAGAAGGGAAGGAAAAACCCCTCAAACTGGCAGCAAAACATATTTCACATGAAATGTGATGCTGCTGACTCTGCTGAAGGGGTGAAAGGTGCACCTAGGGAAGATGGGAAGCAGAACTGCTGCAGCAGAGGTCCCTGTAACAACTTGGGAAGACCCAGGTGGAGGGAAAGCAGGGACACACACCTGTCCAAACACTCGGAGCTGTGGCAGCCGGGCCACTCCCGTACAGGTCCCCTGCACAGTCTGACACACAGAAGACAGGGATTGCATAGAAGAGGAAAGCATTGCTGTTTTCATTATTAATTTTGGTAATGGCTTACCCATTTTTTGCTGAACTCAGAGACAGAGAGTGTGGCTCAGCTGAGCTGGCAGCCAAGCCAGCCCCAAGGGCCCTGGAAAGTCGGATGTCCTGTCTCCAGGGGCCCCAGCTGGAGAATTTCTGCATAATCACACTGAGCAATTTAGCACTTAGGCAATGCTGGTGAAATCCCCAAACAATCCCAAGAGTCAGTCCAGCCTCCCAAAACTCCCATAAGGACTGGTACAAATGTAATGGATCTAAAAGCTGCTATTAATGGCCTGATCCTGAGTGCAGCAAGGCAGGGAGCGCACAGCAGCTGTGCTGCTGGGAGCTGGGTCTGCATGCAGCAGGAACTGGAGCTTCACTTGGCTAAAAGGAATAACCCAGATGCTCCAAAGAGTTTTGAAACTCTGATTTGCTTCAACCAACAACATTCTCATTAGCAAAGAAAGAAGAAAGAAAAACCCCAGATATTTGTATAAAAATATCATCATTTTATTACATTCCACACAATACATCTTCAAAGA
The DNA here is from genome assembly GCA_013399455.1 of Anthoscopus minutus. NCBI lineage: Eukaryota > Metazoa > Chordata > Aves > Passeriformes > Paridae > Anthoscopus > Anthoscopus minutus. Next base: position 136,936 of record VWYI01048794.1, on the reverse strand, counting down.
ATTTCAAATTTCCACAAGATATTTTTCACACACAGGCAACTGGGCAATGCTGGGGATGTCAGGGCTCAAGGAGCAGGGGAGAACTGGGAGTAAAAATCTCGAAGTGACCTTCTGTTTTGTCTTTGGTGATTTTGGTTTGAAAGACAGGGCGCCACATTCTCCTCTCTGACACACCAATGCACACTTGCTAAGTCTGTGGGGGTGAGCCTGGTTAAAATGAGATCGTCTGAGCTAGGGAGACTGAACTGACTTTGGAAACGGGGCAATATCATCGGCTGACATGGCTTGGGCTGACCTGAAACTGCAGCAAGCACATGCCAGTATTTCACATCTGTTTTAATTTGCAGCTGACTGAGGGGGATGGGATTTCACATCCCAAACCAGATGCACTGCAGCACCAGTGCTGTGTGATGAGGAGGCTCACGGTGAAAGCACTCTGGCCCTGGAAGCCCCTCTCCAGGGACCTTTCAGTGGCACTCCTTCCAGGTGGCAGAAGCTCCCCGGGTCCATTCTGGCCCTGTGGGACAGGCATGTCCCTGCTCCTCTCAAAAACCTTGTGGGAGCCAGGCCTGGGTGCAGTGGTGCCCGGAGCACCCACCACACCTAATGTGCTCACCATGGCACATCACCCTAGGCTTTTCTGCACTCCCTGCACATTTTAGACACTTGCTACTGCAGCTGAGAGGATCCCACTGAAATCTGCTATGAAACCAGCATGGGAAACTGAAACTGGCTGAATGAATTAAGGCAAGGAGTGGGATAGAGTGACACCCCCATCGACAGACATCCCCTGGGGACAGGGCTATGCTGCAATAGGGGCCAATACCACTTCAGCACAGTTTGTATTTCTACGTTTTTCCCAGACCAAAAGGCAGCTCAAGACCGCAGGGAAGTTAACAGAGATGCTAATCTTGATTCATTTTATGCAATATTAATGGGTAAAGGAGGGATGGGCACTAGCAAGTTTAGAAAGAGGGAGGGAATCTGATCACTCATCACAGATGGACACAAACAAGATGGAGAACCTTGCTCACTGGAGGTACTTTTTTGCCTGCAAACAGATTAGGGTTAACAATTCAAACCACTTTTGCATGTCATCATTCAGTAATTAATATAAGGCATTTCCACTACAAGATGCTGGGCCATTCAACAGTTGGAGGCGTGTGGAGGCTTCTCCTCACCTCCCCAGTTAAAGCAGCAGCAATAGCTGGGCCCCCCAGGTGCACTGGCTGGGCTTGGCTGGCTTGCTAGATGTTACTGGCGCTCTAAGGAAGCAGAACATTAGCAAACTCAAAACTGACATTCTAGAAAGCCAACAGGCAATTTTTATGATTCAGCAGCTATGGATTGGGCAGAAGGAAAATAAAACAAACCCAGAAAGAGGAACTATACTTGTCCCTTGAACATTTCTAGCAGAAAGACAAGGAGGACTCCTCTCCCCCTTCTCTATGTAAAAGCAAAACAATCAGCACCAAGAGCGAGAATACTTATTAAATAAATAAACCTTCAATTCTCAAGAAACAACAGTATTTAGCATCCACTAAGAACTGCTGAAGTCTACATGTTACCCTAAGGCTGGCTTTAACAGATACAAACAAAACATTCATTATGAGCTTCTCTGATATAAGGCAACTTTAAATAGATTCACTTGCAGGTGGGGGAAGAGGAGGGCTTCACCTCCCTCTTCCAAACAATGGCTGTGTTATCATGTTGGCTGCAGAAAGAATAAAATGGAGAGATCTTACTTTTTGAACGTCTATGGACCTCTCTGGATTCTTCTAGCCATCTGAGGTGGACATTCCTACTGTCCAGCCTGGCCTCTTCTCATTTGCACCCAAGACATTAACACTATCAAACAAGAAACCCAGCCAAAGCTAGATAAGGCAACAAAAAAGCATTGCTCTCTTCCCCAAGTAAACAAATCAGGGCATTCACCATAAACACGTCCCAGACCTTCCAGAGAGGAGGTGGGAAGGAGGGAAAATGAACAACAAAAACAAAGATAAAAGCATTCCCTGTGCAAGTAGAAGCAACAACAAGCAAATTAAAAAGGGGCTGTTTCTAAATATACATTCAGTCAGTCAGACACACACACACAGTCCCATGCACACTCACACACGCAGGTTTAGCACGCATGCGCACGAGCCTCACACACAAGCTTCCAGGCTCACCATCAGGTTCCCTTGCAGGTTGCCTACTGGGAGGAAGAAAAAAACCCAAAACACAAAGAGGCTGACCAACAACAACAAAAAAACCTCCCCAAACAAACACAACAAAACAAAATAAACCCCCACCTGACACCCCAAGTATCCTTGAAAAGTAATAGAAAGGGAGCGTTCACTTCTGAAGTGAAGGGGTGGTGTGTCTCTTCTGGCGATCCAAGATGCAGCATTAGTTTAGAGTTCGTAAAAGATTTGGGGAGGGCTGGGGGGAAGGAGAAGGGATGGAGATACCTAAGAGTTCACACGTATGCTAGGTAAGGAAAAAAGTGCAAAACTGAGGCAACGTATTTGAAGTCTTAGTTTCTGTCTGTCTGTCTGTTTTGTGTTTTGTTTGCTTTCTCGTTCCTGTTCGGCTCTCAGCAGCGCAAGCTGGGGTCTTGCTCTAGTTTTATGGTTAGGGTGGGCTCCACGGCCACAGGGGCCCCGTTGGCATAGTGGGAGGTTTTGTAGGTGATGGAGTGATCACTCTTCTTGGCCGCATAGCGGAACCGGTGGTAGTGGAGCACAAGGGCCAGCGCGACGGAGACCAGCACCACAACAGCACCTCCGGCGGCAATAACGTAATACCAGTAGGCTGGGATGGGCTGCACTGACACCGTGTCCACTGTGGGCTTGGTCCCTGGCAGGAGGGTTGCCCCTGGGGAGGAGACACAGAACAGGGTTGCTGGGTGGGAGGCATGCAGACGCACAAAAAGAAACAGACATGCTTTCAAGAGTACAGCACGGAGCAACACGAGGTCCCACAGCCGCCTCCAGATACAGGGCGTGCTCCTAGGGGAGGGCACAGCCTGGCATTTGCTGAGCCCGCATATTCAAGGGCCTTTCTCTTCCCTTTTAATTAATCAGGCTGCCTGGATTGCAATACAAATTCCATATGCACTATTATTACTGTTTTTTCTGGCATCGGTGGATGTTTTTTCCCCCTTCTTTATTTTGGCCATCTCCAGATCAGCCACCTGGTTTTGTCTCCACATGGCAGATGTTGTCAAGCAGTGGCAAAACACATCACGTTCATAATTGGAAGAAAAGATGGCCGAGGAAGTTACCACAGGAGACTGGGAAAGAGATTACAGGTAGCAGCATTTATTATTTTGACTGAAAAGACAGAGAAGAAGTTCTCTGCCTGAAAGTGCTCTGCGCACAGGTCTAGTCTCACTAGGTGCCCCATTCACAGATCTATACAGATTTCCTTACCATTTCTTAAAGTGATCAGGGATGGCTATAATTATTTACAGGGCATGGGCTGCAAAATTCAACCCAATATTCAGACAAGAAACTCATGCTCTCTACAGCTTCAGCAAGCCAGGACTATGAATTCATGCTGATAAAGCAACACACCTCGGGAGGGCTGGAAAAGCACCTGCCTCCCTTGAACTCACGGGCAGGCAGTACCCAGACACAGCCCAGCGACGGCCAACCCTTCCTACTCTTGCAACCGTGGCGTGTTGCAGGGCACGGCTGCCGGGCTGCTGTCCCTGCCCGGGTCACACCGGGACAGCTCCGCACGTATGTGCCGCTCGGGCGGCCCCGCAGAGCCTGGGCACACCCGCGCCTCCGGCAGCGCCCGGGTCTGTGCGCACCCACGGCAGGACCGCTCTGCGCTGCTGCTCCTGCACGCTGCTCTCACCTCCCCAGCAACGCTCGTGGGGACGAGCTGTAAATAACTAGGGAGGGATGTATTTTTGCACCATGTTTATTTACTGGTTACTTCAAGGGGGCTGGAGTCCTCAGGGAAACTCAGGAGGGTTTGCTCTGATGCTGGACACATTGACACTGCCCCCCTCCCACGCTCACCCTCTCCTCCTGGCCCTGGCACTGGCTAGAGGGGGGTAGCCCCTGACTCAGTGCCAGCAGGCAGAACTTTGGGGGCTCCTGGGTTTGGTGTCAGCACGCTGTTGAGCTCTGTGCTAACTAAACTCCAGCCTGAGTAGACTGGGAGGATGCCAAGGCGACAGTACTGTACTGTGCACTCAGCTTTGCCAGCAGCAAGGGCATCTTGCAGCACAGCCTTTGCCCTCCCCTACAAACGCTGCCGAACAGCAAAGTCACTGGCTTGAAGTTTGGGATGGCAACAGATTTGCTGCTAGTGGCACAGGAGATGAGGCAAAATGATAGTTCCTCTGCCACTCACAAGGCTTTTCTCCTGTCCCCATTTCCCAAAACCTGGGCACAGGGACTAAAGCCAAGAATGAACACTGCCCCCGGATGAATACCTACAACAACAACAACAACAACAAAAGCCGCCTCAAAAGCTAGGAAAAAACCACACAAGCAAGACAAATCCTGCTTTTACAGAGCAGGAGGCTGGGAACCACCCACATATTTGTCATTGTAGGCAAGAAATTCGGATGTCTCAGGAGAAGCCTAACTGCCAGATAAGCTGCTCTGAACCTGTCTCACTCCAGCTGCCCCTCACCAGCAGGAGTGGGGGTAGCCCCATCCCTCCTGCCCCCCAGAAGTGCCTGCAGAAGGGGGATACAGGCTGGGCTGTGTGTTGAGGATGGCAAAGATAGGGAGCAGGCAGCCCTCTGACCTCCTTCCCTCACTCTGCTGGCCGTGCTGGTGCGGGGGAATGAGAGCAGCACATCCCTGCACCTCCCCGAGCAGCTGCTGCCCCTCACCCAGCTGCATGGGGTGGCAGTGTGGGACATCCCATGGGGGCTGCTGCCAGCTCCCTGTGAGGCTGAGCATGTTCAGTGCTGCCCTGAGCCTCACTGATAACCCCTCACTGTCTCCCTCCACAGATCCAGCTGGCTGAGCTGGCCCAGACCCGAATGTGACCCACCACCATCCCCAGTGGATCAGCAACACCTCTCCTGTGCCTGACAGCACGGGGGTGCAGGGCTGACCCCCACGGATATTGTGGGGCTGCTCACTGTGTGGAGGCCACTTGTGTTTACACTTGGTGACAGTCACTGCTAACATAGCACCTTGTTCCAGCGAGAGATTTGCAGACAAGCAGCCTCTCACACCACTGATATGGACCAGGTCCCCTGGTGGGAGCGGGGATGGGGAGAGGGGCAGGTGTCAGGGGTGACAACAGCTCCTGAGGCTCCAGAAAGCAGGAGGAAGGCTTCCTCCTGATGGCTGTACATTGCCCAGTGGAAGGCTGAGCGTACAAAGGGTGGGTCTGGGCAGAGAGGAGCTCGTGCCATAGTGCCCAGCCTGCAGCCCTTGCCCCTTCCCCGTGCACCTCTGCCCTCTGCCCGCCTGGGGAGGGAGGGAGGGAAGCAGTATGATGCACTGCAGATGATCCTGCTTGTGGGAAAGATCCCTGGGGAAACTCAAGCTGGCTGCAGCTTCAGCACAGCCCCTGCTTGGCCCTGACCCACTCCAGATGTCCCAGCTTGAGGGCTTCCAGCATGAGGGGTGGTGCAGAGCCCTTCCTCAGCCCCCGTTTCCGCGCTGCATGGTCCTTCTGAGGAGATAGCAGAAGTCTGGAGAGTTCATTTAGCAACTGAAGTCATTAAGGAATCACACTCAGTTGTCTCTAAGCCCTAACGAAGCCAATTCCCAACATTAATGATTGTTCTTCCTTACACTGCCAGCCACTAAATATAGCTGCCCATCCACTCAACACACAGAGCTGATGTTATCTGCTCTGTTTTTACTGGCTCTGCTGCTCTCTGGAAGTTTTCTGTTATATCAGTGGAAAAGTTCACTGCTCAGGGAGATGGAAAAAAAAAATCCATTTTCTTAACTTAATCATTTTTCCACTCCCCTTTGCCTTCTGCCACACACACACACTTGCCCTTCCTCATTTATTCACTAGTGCTCTCATCTTAATAAAGAACTGCCTCCTGCTGTTGCTGTCAAGTTTGTGGCTGCTGTGTTTATGGCACAGCTTGGAACACCAGTCAGTGGAAACCTGATTTAATCCTTACAGGGTGGATATTTTATGTTGTGCTGCTGGTGCCCACACCTCCAACCTGGCCAGGTACCGCCTCACCATCTTTTCAATAGTGAACACTCTATAGGGACAAGTTTTGGAGTTTTGCAGTGAGAATCAAAACCCAAAGAAGGAAAAGCAATAGTCATCTGGGAAAAAAAAAGGAGAAAATCCTTTCCAGAAAGCTGCCTAAAGAGCTGCCTGCCTTGCTCTGCCACTGCCATGTCACAGCTCATATTCCTTCCCAAAATCACAGACATTAACTGCTGTGGACAAGCAACACAGCCGGACTCTTCATAGATGACACAGATGAAAGCAAGTATTACACTCATCTAATCTGAATGCCAAAACCAGTGTCAGTCTCAACCCCATAACTGCTACTTGTCATTGCTCCAGGGAGACATCTCTATCTTGATTTCAGGATACCCGCAGGGAAAGAATCCACCAGTCCCAAAGGCAAATTCTCCCCATGGTTTTTCTCCATGAATTCTTTGGAATATATCTCTTATTTTTAGCCTGGTATTTATCTAATCCCTTGCTTCCAGACACTTGTTGTACCCTTTCTTTAAGGGTGGAATACATCAATGCTCAAATGCAATACAGTTGAAGCACACTTTCCTGGTCCTGTAAGGTCCTGACCCACTAAGTGAAACATATTCCACCCACACAAATTCTCTTCTTATTATTTGCTTTGTGATCCTGGAGCCTGTAAGGTGCATATTTTCAGTTTTGTTCCCACGCTAGGAGAGGAAGGATTTGCTATAATTTTTAATGGCATCTGACTTTTTCAGATCATCATGTAATTGCAGGAGTGGGGGCTGCAGAACATCTCAGTAATTCATGCACAGTTTTCTCTCTCCAGCTCCATTTTTTTCTCCAGCCAGGGACTTCTTTCCCTCATTTTACCCTCTCCTTCTGTTGGGCATGTCTGTGTCTCTCTCATTTTAATTTTTATCATGTAATTGCCTCCAGTCTTCACTTCTTCATCTTTTCCCTCTGCACTTTGTCCTTTCCCAGGTCACTTCATCCCTCTGTGCCATCCATTCCTGTCATCCAGGGAAACATTTTCAATCTTTTGCTGCAATTGCAATTACTCCCACTGTGACCAATGCTAGGATGTCCTTGAGGGAGCCAGGAATGGGCAGCAGCCATTGGAACAAGCTGGCAAGTTCCAGTGGGAAGAGGAGGTGTGCCTGTAACAGCATCTGCCTGTGGTGCTCAAGGACCTCACTGTTTCTCCCACCAGTGTGCCCTAGGGAACACGATGGGGAAGTGGAGGCACTAGGGCAGCAGGGCAGGGGCAAAGGGCAAAGACAAACAATACAAACTATCAGGACTTTAGGAGAGACTTTAAAATAGAAGGTGAGGACCCAGAGGGGGGTTCAAATTGTAACAAGTCCCAAAAGTCAAGGATGGTGTTTGCAAAATAGATACCAGACCAGGCCTAGGAGAATGTAGAGCAATGGTGGAAGTCATGAATGGTTGTGAGGCTTTAGCTGTTACCTGAGAATATCACAGCAGCTTTTCAGTAACACCACAAGCCTGAATATCAGATAAATAAGCAGCCTATAAACAAGCAGAACTAAATTTCTAGTTGTTACAGTACAGGTTTGACTGTAAAACATGGTGTTAGACCCTGCACTTGTCCCTCATGTTGGGAACACTCCACAGCCTGAATCCCCAGGGACAGAGTCACACATGTGATTTCAGTCTCTGCATCTACTTTGCCTTCACTGCCACAGCTCCCAGTGCGTGCACCCAGGAGAGGCAGCTTTGCCCACAAGGACATGCAGCTGTTTCTGGGGTAGGGTCCAGCCATATCTCACAGCTCACTAGCACAGCAGGGAATGTAAAGAGCATCATGTCCCAGTGAAAGCAAAGAGCATGTTGACTGAATTGGCAAAACAACTCTCAAAATTAAGGGGAGCTCCAAGTTTCCTCTTCATCACAACACAACCCCCAGACACATTCCTGAAGAGGCAGGCAGAAAAACAAAATCCAAATTTAACAAATAGCTAAACCCCTCAGACTAAAGTGATGTCTGCAAAAGTAGATAATTTTTCCCACCCCTGAGCAAGACAAACAGCACCTCCCCTGAAAAGAGAGAGGTGGTTTCTTGGAGTTCATTGCTTTTTCTCCTATCCTGCAGGTTTGATCAGAGAAATGTTGGTTTCTATTCTTCTCAGGTTAGCATTAAGCTGTTAAATGCACCATTTTTACCTCGTTTTCTTTTTATTCACTGTCACCTTCAGAGCTTTTCATGGCAGTTTGCTCTCTCACTTATACCTCCCAACTCCCTTCCCCTTCCAAGCAGACTGGTCCCACCCTCCTTTGCCAGTACTGAACACCTCCACTGTTGGAGCATCTACGAACTAGAGAACCATCTTCCCTCACAATAACGTGAATTACTGCCACCAGATTTCACTTTTAATTGACTACTCTTTTTTTCCATTTAAGTCTGTTGAAAACTACTATTTACTCTCAGCCTTTCCATTTTGGGCTTAGTTGCTCTTCAAGAGCTAAGTGCTTCTCATGATTGCAGGTTTCCTAACGCTATTCAGTTCCAAGAAAGGGGACTTGCCTTCTTGCCTGTTCCCTGTCACCCAGCAGAAGTCAGAGGATGCCATCTCCTGCTGCTGTGGTGGGGGAGGTTTAGTACACACTTGCCATTTCAGTGCTCAGAACATTTGCTGTTTGTACAAGCACACACATTGCTTTCCTTTGACGTAAAAGCCCATGCCAGCAGAACAAAACCACCGAGAGAAGTGAAGTTTTACCTGGAAAGTAGGAGTTCTCACCTGGGAAAGCTGTGATGGGTTCTGCAGAGGAAAAACAAAAGCTCATATCAGAGAGGGGAGTATTATACACCAAGCCCCCAGTTCATGTCCCTGGTGATTTACAGTGGCCAAGAGGAGCAGGCGTGTGGCTTTGCCCCACAGGAGCCACTCGCTGGGAACAGCATGGGGAGCCGGCCAACCTCAGCCAGGACTGTGAGAAACCCAGCTCCAGCTGGGGACTAAACAGACACAAAAAGCTGTGACTCAAACACACTTCAGAGAAAAATATGTCTGAGGGTCATTTGGATTCAGCCTGATTGGCCTGAGTCATCCAGTGACAAAGCCTCACCTGGCCTAGTGATGAAACCCTGAAGTCCCCTAAATTTCCAAAAGTGGTTTTGGTTTCTGGCTCAACTCTGGCACTGTTACTCACATGGGAACTGTGCTAATTCTGGGCAGTGAAGCCCTGCTCCGCTCCATCTCAGTGACAAACAACAAAGGCAAGTGATATTTTTCCTTCTTTCAAGATACTTTGAAGATGTAATCTATTACAAATTACTGGATCTGAAAAGCAATAATCGGTACTTACTACTGATTACTTTCTTGCAGAAGTAATAGGCTTCTGATTATTTTTAGATTACTTCTGCATTATGCCTGTGAGTCACAGAAGCAGACTCTGGCTCTACTGAGTGCTATGAAATCATCACTCGGGTTCAAAATGCGAATGACACGTTTGTCAAAGGAAAGAATTATTGTGACTTATTAGTGTTCTTTCTTGCTAAAAAGGAATCAGATTACTTCCAAGGATTATGTTTGAAAAAACAGTAGCCTGTGCTGGAGTCAGCTATTCTCATGGCTCTGAAAGAAAGAGCAGCACAGTATCGCTACTATTTCATTATTACTTTGGTGAAATTGGAAATGACCCCTAAATTATGTTAAAGTTTGCAGTGTGAGCCCTTTGCTGGAAATGATCTGAAACAAACAATCCTTATGGATTTTAAGATCCACATTCAGCTTCCTAGACTGGATAAAACAATTTTGTGTAGCAGTTAGCTGTGTTTTTTTGGGCTGAAAATGTTTGAAACTTTGTAATTTATTAATGCTTTTGTTTTTGAAATATTAAGCTTTAGGTTCATGAGGCCCTAGATACAATAAGACTGGAGCTAGGTGAATTGCTAAACTCCAAAGAAGTTAGATAGGAAATACTATTAGTGTTAATAATCATGGGTCTTGCTTCTCTTTAATGCCATAGAAGGCAAGAGATTAAAACACCACTGTCAAGCCTTAAATACTGGGAATTTGACATCTGAGGTATTAGCTCCTTTGGCAGATGGGAGACCAGCAGAGTTTAAAGCATCAAAGAAACGGGGACTGACGGTGCTTAAGAGCCTCTCTGGGGCAGTCCTAGTCCTCTGTTTTATTATCAGTGCTGGTTCCAGCACCATCCTCACCCTCGTCTGTCCACGTGGGGGGAAAGCAATGGAACCAGCTCTTCCCAAGCACAGTTTGTCTGGTGCTTGCTCCCCTGAGAAACACCCCTTAGAAGAGAGTGTTTGTCCTGCCTGGGTTAGGAGGCACTGGGACCCTCCCTTGCTGGGGGTGAGGAGAGCAGCTTCACTGAATGAAGCCTTTCAAAGCCCAATAGGGAGAGAGGCTCTTCTCTGCTTTTTCCACTGGCTTCAGGATAATTCCTAGTGGAACATGCTTCTCCCAGGTCATGCAGACGAGCAGGACCTCACTGCTCAGGGCAGCTCTCAGCACAGATCCTACTAATTAAACACTGCTGGTCCCATGCTCAACTGGGATACCACTAAATCCACACCCAAACTGTATGGCAGCCAGAGCTACCAGATGGATATGCCAGTTAGAGGAAAAGTGCAGGGCAATAGCTCCACTAGCAAACTGAGGAACCACTTTTTTTGTTCCTTTTTTTATTCCCAAGTCCTCTCTGTTTTTACCTGGCTTTTGGCCTGGTTTGGGAAATGGTGAATTCTAGGGCAAAAATTTCTTTTGTTAGTCTGTTAACATTGCTGCAAAGCCTCTCTGCTATTTTTTTTTTCTTATTAGAGAAGACTCCTTTTGAACTCACCGGCCCCTCTAAGTGTGTAATACTGACTGACAGCTGGCTTCTTTTGTTCAGCACTTTCCTTTTAAATTTGGTGTATGTCCTTATCACATAGAATAGTCCTCAGTAACCCTCAGCTGCTCTTTCAGCTTTGCGTGGCAGAGACATGTGCTTCCTTCTCACACCAACGCAGGCAGAGCCCCTGTCCCCCAGAGGCTGAGTCGCCCTCGTTTCTGAAAGTCCCAGCTGAGATCCAGAAACTCCTGGTAACTCAGCCAGGGGACAGGGGGCCCACTGGCAGTTTGCAAGCCAAGGCTCTCCAGCCTGAGCTGCTCCTCCCTCCCTGCCCTGGGGGTGCAGCACGTACCCATGCAGTTCTCCAGCGGGATGTCGGTGCCCAGCCGGATGTCATCCAGGGCCAGCTCTCCCGAGTGGCCATTGCGGATAAATCCCTCAAACACGATCTGTGGGAAATCGGGACAGAAACGTCAGTGCTAAGCTGGGAAGCAGAGAGTGACTGCTGCTCCCAAGGGAAAGGGTGGGAAATTACTCCTGGCTTTCCCTGCAGACCTGTGGATCACTTGACACTAGTCCTCCTGCTTCCTTCCCCTTTCCCAGGGAAAGCTGCTTTGCATGGACAGGTTCAACAGAGAGATCTTTGCCTGATCTGGCAGCTCTTGGCTTGCAATTTGTTCAGTTAAATGCCTCTCATAGGGAATAAAAACTCAGTGAAAACCCCAGGCCCTTGCACAAATGGTGCAAGTGGCATAACTGAGTTACTGCTGCAGCAGCTTTGGCCTATGGTATTAAATGAGCTATGATCACAAAGAGGGAGGGAAAGACAGAAAGCGCACAGCTACATTAACTGTGAAGTGCTGATCCCATCAACATTACATAAGAAGTATTGAAATGTCAGAGGAGAAGGGTCAGCTTGTTCCTACTTAATCACAGGCAAAATATATTTACAAAAATAAGTAGAGTCGTTAGCTCTAAGAACTGCTGAGTGGAGACACTTGCAATATTTACATAAATATGCCATTATTCAGCTAATGCTGGTATATTCATGTTTAGCACACAAAGTAGTCAGCCAGTGCCCATCATTCTTATCTGTAGGCATATTGTTTCCTGGTATTTTATTAAAAAGCCAAATCCATACAAGCAAGCTAGTCAGGCAGCTCCGGTGCAAATCTCTTGCTTTATATCCCCCTGCCTACTCTGAAGGCATTGGAATAGGCAGCCAAGGGAAGTGGTGGAATCACCATCCCTGGAAGTGTTCAAAAGGCATGTGGATGTGGCACTTGTGGATACGGTTTAGTGCTGCACATGGTGGTGCTGGGTTAATGACTGAACTTGATCCTGGTGGCATTTTCCAACCCTAGGGATACTAGGATTCTAAGGGTCCAAATAATTTCCTAGGGCTATATACTTCACAAACCTTCTCTCCCCATACTAGGTGCCCCTTTTCACCTAGGGTGGCTGGGATCCATGCCTGCCTGCAGATCTACACCTCCCTGAAGGGCTGGGCATATGACAGCACAGGGAATGGAATGTCTGGGCTTGGGCCATTAACTCACACGGGAGGCAGCAGTTTGGAGGAGTCAGTGGCCTGACAGCAGCAGCTCCCTGGGTCAGGGTCAGGGCTGGGAGCTGGCTGGAGCAAGGCTCCCCACCAGGGTGGTCACTAAAGTGCTGCCTCAAGCCTGCAAGTCCCTGTTTCCTGCTGCACTGGAGGGGGCTGGATGCTGTGCTGATGCTCATTAACAAGTGACAACAGTAGCACTGTCTCCCTGGCAAACGGCACGCTGCCCAGAAGGGACAGCCATGCCAAAGACACTCCTAGAAGCAGCAGCCTCTCCATGGGGTGCTGGTACAATTGTGCCAGAGGGGCTCAGGAGGCTGTGGCAAGGCAGCACAGCTCCCTTCCTCCCTCCAGTTCATCCCTTCTCCTCCACTGATCTCCTGACAGTGGGACAGGGCCCTGATCCCACAGCCCTTCACCAAGCCCTCTGATCTAGGCTAAGGTATCAGAGAAGAGGATTCATGAACGAGCCTGCATTCCCTCTTCCTTCTCTTATGTCAACACTTGCAGCTGAGGCTGGAGACTGGCTGCTTGCTGCCCACCCTTAAGAGCTGGCTGTGCTCCCTCCCAGCTTTCCACTTCTCCTGGCTGCTGGATTTGCTCCTGGAGCTGCACATCTGCCTCTGGTCAGACTATCTGATGACCTTCGTTTGGAGAGGGAAGAAAGACACAAAACAAAATGAAAAAAAATAAAAAAGGAAAAAAAAGAAAAAGGGAGAATATTTGCAAAATGGGAGATCTGAGAAATATGGAAGGCAACAGGCTGAACAAAGGCCCAAGTCTGTGCAGAAGACAGGCACTCTCAGAATAACAAACAGTGTAGCTTAGTTACTATGGTAACTTGAGAAACACAATGAAAACAGCCACATTCCCTAATGATGAATGGGCCTGGGCTCTGAAACACTGAAATCAAGATGCTGGAGAAGTCTACCTGGTCCAGGACACCTTCTGCAAGCATCTTACCCGGTATTCCATGTCGTAGCTCGGCAAAATGATGCGGCCTTCCCTCCACTCCTCCCCTTGGTCCTCTGTGATGACCCACAGTGCCTTGTGCTCCTGGCTGGCTTCCCGCCAGACCCGCAGCATCACCCCATTGCTGCCCCAAGCCTGGTACTGGAAAACCATGCAGACAGCACTCTGGGGCAGATAGATGGTGGGGCTGATGAGCCGAGCTCGCTGGCCTTCCCGCCTTCCGCTGCTCTGCAGTTGCAGGTAATTCTTGACATCTGTTCAGAGGGGAAAACACCATTCTGTTACTTTCTGCAGTCACTGGCAACAAGTGTCTCACCTCCTGCCAAGTGGCTTTGGCAGCGCTTCATGGCAGGGCAGCCCCATGCCTGCAAAAGTGGGGTCTCACACAGGCACCCTTTGTGTGCTCGTCCAGCTGTGCCACTGCTGCACCCTGTACAGCCCAGGCAGGGCATCGAGTTGCACACTTCCCTCACCATCCACCACCCTCTCCCTGGGCAGGAGATCAACAGCAGAAAGTGGTTAAGAGAAAGACTGATATAATTAGAAGTTTAAAAGCTGGAGCAAGTTATTGTCAGAGGAAGAGATGCCACGATAATTGCATTGGCAGGGGGTATGTGTGTTTATTCTACTGGGAGCTTCCTCAGTGAACAAGCCTGAGGTGAGTTTATCTAAATGCCAGTGCTGAAAACTCATCTTGTCTTGAGGATACACACAACAAAATGAAACTCTGGCTCTCAGTTTTTCTGTAATGCAGCAAAACAGCCTCTACAGCACAGTACAGGGGAAGGACGTGGACGCAATGCGTGAAGCATGCATAGGTGACAACTGGCTGGTTGCAAACTTGAAGGTAGCTGAAATACATACAGCAGAGGATTCACTTGCTCTAATATTACATTTAAATTGTGCCACATTTTTTGTCAGTCCTCAGGGAGGAGAGATTTGATACACTTGATATCCCAGGAGAAGTTCCAGGCTGAGGCTGGAACTGGAGATATTTGATCTGAATACCAATAGCAACAAAAGCCCATGGATACAAATCCCCAGGCACACCTGACTTTGTCTGGAATCAGTGGTTTCCAGCCCTCTCTGCTGAAAAGCCTCCTCAAGGAGTTTCCCATTTGCAGCTTGGATGTCTGAAGTCCCTTAGGACAGACTGAAAGCCAAGAGTGTAGCTGAAGCAAACTTTACCTGTCCCTCCATCATGACCAATGTCAGGACAGAGTTCCCTGCGTTGCTCCAGCTGCAGTGTGAGGTGACCCAGACAGGCCAGCTACAGATATTGCTAGATTTTGCATTTTGCTCAACAGAGGGATGCACACACTTGTTCTTGCTACACAGTGGACAAGTGCCACTGGTGCCTCGTGCCAGCATGTGCCAGCCCAGGCACAAGAGGATTATTTCTGCCCCAGAACTACACTGAACGGTTTGTTACTTCCTTCCCACCTCTTAGCCTGCTGTGCCTGATGGGCCAAGCTCTGAGCAGCAGCTTGCCCTTGCCTGCCCTGCTCCCCCTGTGGCCTCAGTGCCCACAGCAATGGCAAGAGCAGCATCTATACCCAGAATGTTTGCAAAGGGTGATCAAAACACCTCCAAAACTTAAACCAGAGAGACCTGGACTTAGAATCCATGGAAAGACAGATCCCACCCAGAAAACAGCAGCTGACCTCACTGCTGCTCAGCAGTCAGGCACCATTGCAGCCTAAGGGAGATCTATCAATGGCGCTGGCCCTGCTGCAGGATTGTCAGTGCCAGAGAGCAAAAACCAACCACTGTGAGCTATGCAGCCTTCTAAAATAAATTTAGGACAAGATAACAGGAATATTTGCCATCATTCTACTCCTAGCATGTGTGATCAAAGTACTTCAAAAGCATATCCGCTCCTATGAACTTGCACTGATTTTGCTGTGTGAAGGACAAAACTGTTCCCGACTGGCCACATAAAGAAAGAGCAACATTTTTAGCAATATTTTGCAGCACCTATGAAATGTCCCCGGGCCACTTGGCACTCTATGCCAACAAACAGTTGCAGAAAAAAAAGATGA
This sequence comes from Anthoscopus minutus, assembly GCA_013399455.1. Classification (NCBI taxonomy): domain Eukaryota; kingdom Metazoa; phylum Chordata; class Aves; order Passeriformes; family Paridae; genus Anthoscopus; species Anthoscopus minutus. The sequence continues at coordinate 121,390 of VWYI01048794.1, read as the reverse complement.
AAGTATGTTTGCCCACTCCTGCTTGAGTGAATCACTTGAAAAAGTACCATGCCGTTTTCTAATGGAGGAGTGTTCTTGTGATTTACCTCAGAGTGGTAGTAGTGGAGGAGGAGATGTGGGAGATAAACAAGTGGAGGAATTAAAAAAAGAACAAGCTGTACTCCATGCCTGAGGAGTGATAAGGCATAATAAGTCATCAAGGTCTCCTGAATTAAAATCCTCTTTTTGTAATTCACTACAAGCCTCTTCAAATAAAAAAGCAGCAACAAGAAAAGAACAGCAACAACAAACAAGGGAGCAAATCAGATGGCAGTCATACACTTATCTCACAGCTGAAGCAGTCTCACAGGCAAATCTTCAATAAAAGCACTAGCCAGGCTCAGGAATGATCAAATTCAGATCCTCAAAGTTCAGGACCAACTTTTGGTGCCAGTATCTAAGCAGCCTGACTGAGAGCAGAGTTTTGAGCCCTCCTTGGATCTACCCATAGCCCACAGCTGACCAGAGGGAACTACTCTAATCATGCAGCTGGACACCACCAATTATCCACACCCCAGCAGCCAGTGGTATCCAGTGTGGCTGCCTTGCCACTTCAGCAGAAGAGCCTATGTGCCTCTGAATCACAACCCTCCTGCCAGGACTGACACTGACCTTCTGTTTGTTCCCATTTCTACCAAACTGTGAAATCAAAGAAACTCCTAAACTGCAGCCAAAACTAATGCTCCCCTCAGCAACACAGGATCTTTCAGAGCCTTGGGAACCCTTCATCTCCTGTGCTCCCTGCCCAATTCTTGCTGGGGCCCACAGAGCTCTCTAGGACCTACTGTCAGTCCCAAGGGCTGCAAGGAGGCTCAGTCTTTGGGTGGTGATTCCAGTTGCTCCTTGCAAGTAGCAGTAGGTTTGGGCACCATGCGCTCTTACACCAGTTTCTGGGGTGGAAAGCCAACTGCAGGCAGGCATGACTCTCTATGTCATTTGAAGATGAAATGGCTGAATCACTCTAATGGCTAGTTGGACCTTTGGAAAAGCCCTACGAATTTGCTGAGACTGACTGAATAAGGGCACTGTGGAGCTAATTGTTGGAACAGCATGTGGAAGCCCGATGGTTCCAGTAGTCACTCTGTTTGATAGAGTAAATGGAAGCCTTTGGCACAGAAATCATCTGAAAGGCTGGTTTCCCCTGTTTAAACACTTGAAGGGAGCTTTGCAATGATGAGCTGATCAATTCTTCTAGGATCAGAAATGCATTTTAATCTCTTTCCCAGAACTTTGCTTTGCATTCTCTATTCCTAACACAATAGCTACATCCCCCACAGAACTGGCACTGGTAGTTCAAAGCACAGGCTCAGAAAAGGCAGGACAAACCCACTCAGGCATTTTACCGCTGTTTTGCAACTGATGCTATGGCATAAATCTCATGGAAGATTTATGGGATCATCTGGATGTAAGGGAGCCAGTAATGTGAACATGGAACCACCCCAGCCAGATGATGGCAGAGCCCCTCGTGTGTGCATGGCAGTGAGTCCTGGATAAATCACCAGCTGGGCTCTGCAAACCAACCATCTGGGCAACGCGGTTTTCTCTTGGCACACCTGTCCCCTCCTGCTAGGAAGCCATCTGAGAGGACATTAGGGGCAGTGGGGGATGAAGCCTCACAGTTTGGGTCAGACTGCGAGCACAAGCCACAGCAGCTGCCCCCTCTGCAAGGTCAGCCTGCCTGACCTCAGGTCCTGCACATCTCACCCCGTCTCTCAAGGAAAGCACCTCCCCTCATGGATCTCAGCTGCACTTCTGGAGGTGTTCCAGCAAAACATGTTGGGCAGCATGTACACAAGCAATTACTGAGATTTCAGATTCCCTCTGCCTTTCCCCCTCACTGGATATTGCTGAGTTACAGCTGCTGCTCCTTTGGAGGAATCATGTGAACTGCCTTCACTTCCATCCCTCCAAAGGTCGCTGCACTCTCCTTTGTTGCACAGTGTGCTTTAGCTGGCAGCACTGCAGCCCTGTCTGTCAAATCCCATAGGTGACCACAGTGCTATGGGCACTGTCTGCTGCTTGCACAGCCCCAAATGCCACCCCAACCACACTGTGTCATGGCCAAGGGGACATCACAGTTAGGCATGGGGCATGTGAGGTGGAACCTGCATTAGCTCTTGCCATTCCTGGGGAGCAGATCAGCTCGGACGCCCTCATGACTGCAGGGTGCTCTGGTAGCAAGGGAATGGTAGCTGCATGAATATGCAGATTGAAATTGGATAGTTATCATATTTTCAAATTTTTTGGCAAGTCATGCAAATTCACCTCAAAAGGCTGCCACTATAATTTCATGACAGGCCTCTCCTCCATGACAGACTTTCATTTAGGATGGGAAGTCAATCCTCCATAAAACTAATATTTATATTAACTAGATCACTGCATCTACAGGAAAAATCCCCTCAATTTTGATTATGTGTTAATTAGTCTGCCAAGTCCTTGCCATTTCAGTCTCTAAATCAGCCCGTCAAAAGGCATAAAATCCCACACTTACCCAGAACAGGGCTCCCAGCCTGCTCTCTGGAGCCTTTCTAATGGACCCGCCATTACATCCTCTCAATTAAGCCTCATGCCCTCAACAGCATGGTGCAACTGTGAGTCCTACTACATCCCCAGGGAGTGCAGTGAGGGCACAGTGTCCCTTACAAATCAAATGCCAATTAGAGCCCGGCATGGCAGCTGAGTGAGCTGCCAGCCACCAAAACTTGTCCTTTGGCAGTGCGGCGGGTGCCTTGCCTGCCCCTACATGAAAGGTGTGCACAGCCCCAATAGCCCAGTGCCTGTGCCTGCACAGCTGCAGACAGGACAGGCTGCTGCTGCACTGCACGAGGCTGCATGCTGCTGCCTGCTCCTGCACGCATCGCTTTCCCCAGCCCTGCTCTGGAACTCACTGCTGTGAAGCCATGGGGTGGTGTACATGCTAAGGGGTTTAAGAGAGGTGTCTTGCTTTGCAGAGAGCATTCCAGCCTGCTTTTTTAAGCAGGAATGTCACTGGTGTTTGGGTCCAAAAAGTAACTGAGGCAAGCAGTGAGCCCCAGAGAAATGGTTTCTTCTCCCCCGCCTCCAGCCCAGCCCAAGTAAGCAGAAGCTTTGCTGAACAGACCATGGCCATACCTCATTCTCTCATGAAAGACAGTATGGGCACATGGACAGCCAGAGCCTGGCCCTAGCCTGCAGCCAGGGAACTCACACAGACCAGCTGACACTCAGCAAATCTCTTGTGATCAGGGTGCTGGGATGTCCATGCTGCCATGCTGTGGGCAGCCAGGGCAGGAAGGACTGTTTAGCATTTGCTGTCCTCTGTGCCAATGAGAGTCAGGAGAGACACGTACAGCTTTGCTGAGAGGCAGTCTGCACCACACATGAGGGGAGCAAAGAAAGACAGAGATGGATATGTGGTCTCCTTCCCACAGCGTGCAGCTGCTCACTCATTGCACAGAAATGCTTGACTTTCATACCACCCCACATGTAAAACTCTTTCCTACTTCAAAGGACACAAGATTGACCCTTGAGGTCAAAATGTGTCCCCAAGGCACAAGCCCTGAGACTCTCGTGAGGGTAAGTGCAGACCCACTTCAGTTCAGCCCTGCCCTGTTAACACCATGAAAACCTTTCTGCTAGTTTGGGCACAGTAGAATCAAGGCCTTCAGGCAGCAGTTCTCATGGATTGCCGGAAAAATACGAAACTTTCCCTTTTAAAGATCCCATGGGAAAGACACAGGAATGGTAAGGGGTCACCATCAGCTTAAAAACAACTTAACATTTGTTTTTCTTAAAAAATAAGCTCTTACAAAACTTCAGAGCACTATAAACACTCCTCTGCTGAAAACACTGTGAAACAAATAAACCTTTCCCTGCAGTGCCCGCAACCCAAAAGAGCAGCATTCCTGACCATCAAAGCAAGGCCATGGCCCACAAGTAAAGCTCTCAGTGGGTTTTTGCAGCCCAGCCCAAAAGCTGTGTGGTCAGGAGAGCTGCAAGGTTAAAAGTGCTTCCTTTCCTGTGTGCACATACAGCTGCCAACATCACAACAACACCGGGTCACGATGCTGCCAGGGCTCTGACCCTGACACTGTGTTCACCCGAAGGAGAAGCAACACATGGCTAAGCTGCAGATCCCACAGTGCTCTTCTAGAACCACAAGGTATTTACTTAAGTGCTGCAAGAAAAGGGAAGGGGAAAAAATGGGCAAAACACAGAGATTCCAACTCTTCCAGTAGTGGGTTATTAGTGCAGCATCACTGAGAGCAATACAATCACATCAACCAGCCAAGGATACAAGCCAGGGTCTTTAGACCCTTCAGGATCAAGATGCCAGTGAAATTCAAAGATGGTGAAAAGTTGAGGTGCCCAAGTTATCAACCCAGATTTATTTTCAGGTCTTAAGACCTTTATCTTGACACCAATGGCATGCTGCCATTGCGTGCAGGAGGAGGGGGGATGAAATCTCATTGAAACCTGAACTTGTTGCTCCTTGAACCTTGCTAGGTGCAGCTAAGGGGAATCTTTCTACGGATGGGAAGCATCTGAAAGTCCATAGAGGGAAAAATCCTGACAATCTCTTACAGGGGCATGGAAAAGGGAGCCAATGGTATTTTCTAGGCTTGCAAAGGGCAGGTAGCAGTTGGAACCATGCTGGGCTTCTGCTGAGCTGGGCACTTTGGGTCCACTTTCACCAATGAGGTCCCCAGATATGTAATGGGAGCCTGCAGGAGAGGACATGGAGTTAATCCATGGTGCGAAGAGCCCAAGGAACACAGGGCTAAAAAAAGAAATGCAGAGCTGCCTGAAAGAGTATCTTGGAAATAAAAATAGTGGAATGAGAGCAGTGGGTGTCTTGTCAGTCTTGAGAAGTTCTCTGTGCCAAAAGACAAGGAGGAATTGCATGCAGTGCATAAAATGAAATTGGGAGATATCTGAGGAATTCAGGCCTGTCTCTCAGCAGACTTTTCTAATCAAGAGCTTCACAGAGGATATTTCACTATGGTCATTTCCTTCCCCCTCTCTCTTATGCAGACTGAGCCAGGGCTCCTCCTTTCATTATTATTTTTTCCTCTTTAATTTTAATTTTTGTTTTGCCATTTCCAAAAGAAGTGGAAACACATTCCATGCAGTTCTTAAAGGCACAGCAGACTTTCTTGCTACTGTGAAGCAGCCATGGCCTCTAGCCTGGGCCAGCACCTTTAAATCAGAGTAAATTTGGCTCCAGCAGCCTTGAGTTCCCCTTAACTTTTGCTCTGCCTCTACCCAAGCACAGCTGCTCTCCTTCACCCAACTGCTCACCCCAGGGTGGGGAATTCACAAGCAAAGACCACCCCGAACAACGGCTTTTCATTCCTTGCTCCCTGGAGTCTGAGCGTGAATTTTCTAACTAGAAACAAAGTGCTGGAGGGAGCACGAGGGAAGGGCAGGGGAAGAATGGGGGAGTTTGAACCAAACAATGCTTTGATTCTGTCCCCACCAAGGAGCTGGCATTGCCTCTTTTTCATGTTTCTCCAGTTGCCTTTAGAAGCTCTTTGGGGAGGGAAAAAGCAAATAGTTGCTTCTTTTTGTGTCATGTCTTCTTAATTTCTAAGAGCAGGACCAAAGTGAGGCATAGCCTTTGTGTTCCAGCTCCTCTGCAGCCCTTTGCTGTGGGGGCAAGGCAGCAGATGCCCAAAGATGCCAGGATGGCACACCCTTGCCTGAGCCAGCCAGGAGGCAGATCCATGGCAGTGCCAATGCTGATCCCTCAGCCTGTGCTGGCAATGGCTGCTGGCTTCCCCCACTGCTATGGGAAAGTTACTCCAGCCCCCTGGAGCCACCACCTCCTCCTCTTCCCCTGCCCACACAGCCCATGACTTGCAGAGCAATGCTGGAGTTCCTGCCTGCATTCCCTCAGTGCTTCAGTGCCCGACTCTGCACAGCACCCTAAGGGAGAGCTCTCCACACTGGCACAGAAACAGACCACTGAACTCAGTAGGATGACATTTCCCAGCCCCAACAGTAAAACTGTGCAATTCATAACTGAGAAAAAGGATAAAGAGCAGAAGGGTAAAACCCAGGACTGTGTGCTGCTGCCTCCAGCCTCTCCTAGGCTTCTAGAAGAGGATCTTCTAAGAAACTATGGCCAACTAATTGTAGGAAGACTCAGGGGAGAGGAAATGAAATGAAAAATTGAGTCTGAGTTATAGAAATAAGTAATTTTTTTCCTACTTGCAGGAGTCTTATATTAATTAAACATTATTACAGTGAATGAGATGGGGAGGGTTATTAAGTCTGGGGCTGGCTGTAAGTGTTCTCTCCTGTTGCCTGAGGCTCCACTGAGCTCCAGATATTAATCTTCTAAAGCACTCAAATGCTGAAGAGATAAACACTTGAAATATGAAAATATTTTTCTCCATAGCAGACACAGTATCCCTATGTCAGGCCAAAGAATTTTTCAGATGTCCATATGGGCTGCACTTACAGCATTACCGTGTCTCTTAGAAAAAAAGCGAAGCACCTCAGGAGCTGAAGAGAGAAATGATGTGTGCATTTGCGTGGGGGTGATTTGTGTGTGGAGATGTAGCAGATTCTCCTCTTCCCATATGTTTCTGGAATACATATTTTCCTCTTTAGCACTGCCTACCAGGTGTTGGCTGCATGGATTTCCAACTGGCTGGCGGCGCTGCCAATCTGGCCAGCGACTCTGCCAGGTGGCTAACAGGTTCGCCTGAATGTTTGCATTCCAAGACTCAACCTTACCCAGGGGAGGGTGAGGAGGGGCCCACATCGTGCACAGCTCCCAGGGCACACAGGCACTGGAACCACCAGGCATCAGGGCAGAGCCCAGGACAGGTAAGATCAGCCAGCTTGCCTACAGGAGCCTTGACTTTCACAAGCAATGACTGAGAGTGAAGTAGTGCTACAGTGACACAGCCTACTGTTATAAGGAAATTGGCAAATGTTCTTCGTGCCAACCATGCCACAAAGTCAATGAGGGATAGGGAAAGCACACTAGTCCTGGCATGAGTTCCAAGATGTGAAGTTGAAGAACTTGATCTATCAACTGCATTGCCAGAGGCAGGCTCCCTTGCAACCCATGCCAGCACATCTCAGTGAGGTCCTCCATAAATTAGGCTCTGTCACAGTCATGCAAATCTTCTGCTTCCAAAGCACGAGGAGAAAAAGAGCAAAAGTCAAACAGCAAGAAGCTGGCACTTCCAGCATTCTTAGGGCTTAGTTCATCCTTCACTTGGAGTAGACTGAAATCCAGCCTTTGCAAGCCCAGAATGCAGAGTAGCTGAAGACTACAGGGAATCTGAGTAACATATGGGAAAGGAAGACATGCATTCTGGGGAAAAAGCACTGGATCCTACAGAGGACATTTGGATTGGAATGTGGAACAAAGCTTGGGCTAGCCTTCACAGTCCCTTGGGATTCAAAGCCCAGTGTCTGATTCAAGGCTATCTCAAGAGGACAGTTAGTATAATTCAGTGCCAGCGGTCACAGTCCTATAAATAAGTAATGAACCACACAGTAAAGCATCTGAAAGTTTCCATGAAAGAAGTACAGCTCTGCACAGCCCTCACAACTCATGATAGCTGTGCAATAATCATTCATACTGTTCACATGGAGAAAGCCCCATCAGTTCTCTCTTCCCTGCTGTGCTATTAATCATCTTACCAGGCAGAGTGTCAGGGCTTGGTTCAGAGTTGCCAATCCAGGTGCCTGTAGGCTGAAAAGACCACGTATAACCGGTTGCCAAGTCGTGTGTCCAACCACAAAGGTCTTCAGGAAGATCAAAGTTGCAGTTGAAGTTTGCAGGGAGTTGGAAATCTTTTAAAAAGAAAGAGAAGCAAAACAAAGTTGGGTTAAAAAAGTGACCTACCCATTAAGGGTTGCTATTAAAAAAACAACCCAAAGCTAAAATAGCTGGCAAGCCATCAAAACTGAAGAAAGCATGAAATCTCACTCATACTGATGCTTTTAACCTATCTCACATTTCCTCAGCTTCAAGGATCAGCCTTAAGTTCTGCACCATCAAAATGTTCACACCACATCCTGTGGCTAATCCACCAAACTAAGCAAATACAAAAGCAAGAACCAAATGCTTCCAGACTCTAATCAGCACCTTCTCTTCCTCCCCTAGAGTGGTCAATATTAAATGCCTTTTTAAATGTCAGGGACAAGTCCTTCCTGCAAGGTAGGAGTACTCACTTCCTGAGTGCCCCATGCTCAGCAGTTCCTGCCTGCTCCAAAAGGAGAATCTCAAGTGCTCCAGAAACCCAGCTCCTGAGTGACAGACCTAGCCACTTGCACCAGACGGGAGCTGTCTGTCCTCCTGGAGAGCTGTCACTCACTGCTTCCTACCTTCTCATGGAAATGCTACCAGGGAAAACGTGGGGCCACCATGAGCTCAAGCTTTTGGATTCTGAGTGAGAGAAGCCAGCCTCTATTTCTAGCTCTGCTATGGGCTCACCACATGGATGCTGGGCAAGACCTTTAACTTTCCATCTTGAAACAGGAGCAGAGTTAATTCCCCTGTGACAACAGCTTTGAAAGCTCTGGAGAGCTTTGCTGCAGAGACAAGGCTGAGGACACACAGGCACGTGCCAGGGGCTGCATGTGGCAATGAGGCAGCTCCTGGATCCTTCAGTTGAGAGAATCACTCATGTGGCACAGAGGCTGCAGGAATGGGCTGAATCCGTACCAAGCACTCAGCTGACATGCATGTCTGAGCCTAATTATAGGCCAGGGTTTTGCTGAGCAGAGAGGAAGTTTTAAATCACAGTGCCCACAAAGAGAGCGATAGCCAGAAGGAGGTGAGTGACACACGTGGTAGGCATCAGGAGAACTTCACTGCAAGGGGCAGAGGGCTTTTTTATTACATGCTCCCACTCCAAAATAAAATAATGCAGATCATGGATCCTTTTATTCCAATCTAATCTCGTACTCTGGAGAGCAGCATTGTTTCTGTTTGGCTGTCATAAATCTGATTGTCCAGAGAAACAAACTCATTGTTTTATGAAGCATGAGAATGAAAATTGTTGCTAAAGCTGAGGGAAAGCTGACAGGGAGGCTGGTTCCACGCTCCACGGCATACTCTGCTTGCTCTCTTGGCCTGGATTGCACCCAGGAATTGTGTTCTTGCAGAGACTGTTACTGGCCTAAATTTTCTAAACTGGCACTTTCCCAAGTGCCTCAATGGTTGCAGGATTGCAGAGGCTTATCACAAAGGCAAAGCAATGAGAATCAGCCCCTTTGAGCTACTTCTGTAACTTACATTTCTAGAACTAAAGTACAGCAGAATACCCATGGGAGGTGTGAAAAAGCCAATTAATGCTCTTTTAGGAATTTATTTATTTTAAAACCCATTATTTATTTTTTAATCTGGGACTGAAAGCTTTAGTGACAGAAGTCTTGGGAGCTGTCTCAGAGCATAGTTTTTCCTTGTGATGTTCTTGCTGAAGTCCTTGTGTAAATGCTCCAGTGCTGAGGCCAAGGCACCCAGAAGAATGCATTTCCTGAACACTGTGCTGTAGAACTAACCTTGCACAGCTCTGTCAAGCCCTCTTCTCTTCATCTGGACATTTCACAACCTTTAGATGCTCACATCCCCCTTGTAAGAAGCAGAAGAATATGATGTCTGCTTTTACAGATAGGGATTTGAGGCAGAGAAGATTAGCCCTCCCTCAGCACTGGCTCTTAACAAGCACAACATAGAGTTTAAACTAACATTCATCTCCTTCCATTGTCAGAACTAGTCAAGTGCTACAGATACCAAACCATTTCATGTACCTCTGACAGCCATCTAAGACTGGGTAGATGAAATCCTGTGTGGAGTTAAGTGTTCCCCTCTCTCTGCTGCCTGCACAAGGAGCCCAGACTGTCCTCCTAAATTTTAAGCTGCTGCTGTTAGGGAAGATGATCCTTAAGCAGATAAGTGTTCAGAACATCAGTCTTCAATACATGTTGTGATTTACTTTGTGATTTCTGCAAAAGGAGCCCTACGTACCAGGCAGTCTGAATCACCTTCTGAGTTTATGACATCCAGCCAAGAGGTGATCTGGAATGGAGATGGTCCTAAACAGGCCACTAAATGAGTTTCTTCAGGTCATGTAAGGAAGCTGGCAGACCAGCTCTTCATGTCTTGTACCCCAGGGACCAAATTAATTGCTATCTCTTGCTCTTCCATCCTTCCTTGATAGAACTTATCAGATTTTGGCAGATTTGTTATATGGGTTGGTTTTGGTTTTTTTTTAATCCTGGCCTATCGCTAATAATATTACTCTAAGCTTTCCAGGAATCAGCCCCATGTATTGGAGCTAATGGGAAGATAAGAGTATTTTCCTAGCTCTTAACCCATCAGCTATTGAGATAAAGATGTGCTGCTCTGATACATACCCTCCTCTTCTCCACAGCTGTCACCACAGTCTGTTGCTTCTGCATCAGTTGGGTAGGGAGTGGTGGTTTCTTCACTCTTCAAAGTGGGCACCAGTGTCTCTGCAGTGGGCCTGACATCTGAAAAAAATGGAGTAGAGGAGCTGTTTGCAACAGACAGTACAAGAAGCCCAGGTAGTAGAAACAAGGCAAAAAATCTTTTTCTCATGCTCTTGTGATGGCAGGAAGAGATAGAACAAGTATGCCATGAGATTTCCACGTGCTACAAATGTCAGCGTGGTTTGAACTTCAAGTGAACTGTCTTCCCATATGGGAGTTCTATGGATTTGGAGTTCCCACTGAACAAGCCTCTTCTCTAGACATACACACTGCTTTTTCTCTTAATTTTTTAATCTACAATCTACACGGGTGTTGGCAATCCACTTAGCTGTCATTACTGGATAAATGAGATCACAGGCAGAACATCTTTTTCTTTCATAAAGGCATATGACATGTTGAAAAAACACACACAACATTCCCACCAATTGTGCCAATTTATAAAACAAGTCACTCAAACCCACAAATGATGTAACCACAAACGGACCCAGAGGATCCCCTAGTGAGCTCTGGCTCACTGCAGAAAGCATCTGGTTTCACACTCCAGGCTCCTGACTATGCTTTCAAAGGGTCTCTGTCCAATTTCCCTTTCTCTAATGTGGCCCATGTGTAACAACCTCCAAGCAGGTGTCAGGGGAAATTTAAGCAAGAAAGGGAAGGATATTAAGATCAACAGTAAATGACATTAGGTTCCAGCAAACTCTCCTTTTATGGGTGCATTAAGTGGAGTACAGCAGACTTGATTCTTTCCACTTTTAGAAAGAGGCAGCTTTGCTCAGTTATGTGTGATTGTGTTTCTTTGTCGGCACCCTTCAGGATATCATTTAATAAAGCCAAAAGCAGGAGGAAATGGCTAAATACATTGAATATTTTCCATAGGCTCCTTTATGCCCTTTTATTCCTGTTATTAAACATGTTGCACATAAACTCCCTGGTTTTTTTCACCTTTTTTTTTTGTCCCAGTGGCTGTCTTTTGTTCAGGATAAAATACCAAATAACCTCAAAGTCTTTTAATTTGTAAGTCCAAATTTGTTACAACCCCATAAAACTCCAAATGCAACCAAGAAGCAAATTGCAAGCAGCCAGGCTCAGAAAAATGTCATAAAAAAAGAAAAGAAAAAGCAGCAGGTGAAAGCAACATATCAAAAGCTGGAACTTATTTAGAGCTGGTACATTTTTTTAAGTTGTTGTTCCTGTATATCAAGATTTATAGCTGAAATGTGACAATGTGGAAGGACCTTGAAAGCCAAGTCCCATATGGGACACAGATGCTGAGCGGATGTAAATCAACAGTGTTGCATTGCCCTGGACAAGCTACAGAAATACATCTTGAAAAATCAGTTACCATGGCAGAGCTGCAACACGATGGTTACAAGAGATAATGAAAATAACAGGCAGGACAGCATCATGTGTGAAATGGAAAGTGAAAAAGAGAGGTCTTGCTTGCTAGGTTTCTCACTCCTCCCTGGCCCTGCAAGTGTCTGTTCGACTGGCAGTAACTGCTAATCAAAATGCAAAGTCACTGAGCAATTGAAACCAGATGTTTGGAACTTCAAAGGAGAGAAACCCAGCTGCAAGTGAACATTCATCATTCTCCACTCTTCAGAGGGGAAATTTTGGCAGGTCTTTGAAAGCAGCCAATTGCTGACTGCCTGCTTCCCAATTTTTGAGTTAGTAGCCAGCTAGTTTGTGAGCCCAGTTGCGGCTGTTACCTGTTTAACTCAGTAATTAAGATGCTTGCTGCTGATAAGAAATAGAAACACCTGGGCAGGGTGTACATGGGCTTAGATCCTCACCTGAAAATATTTTTAATCATCTTGTTTTAGTCCTTTCTTAATCTTGTTCCCAAGCAAGTACAATTGCCTGGGTTTTTGCAGCCACTTTTGTAGCATGCCTGGGTCCTCCCATCAAAGGAGAGCTCTGCCTGGGGATTGCAAGGCCTGCTGCATGTAGCCAGTCTGGATTATGCAGGCAGATAATGCCATGGGCTATCTCTGCTCCCCAGGTTGCATCAGGGATATAAATGCTTTTTATAACATGGTGAATCCACAAGATTACAAGCCCTGCTCTGATTACAAAGCTGAATGCCTGTAGATTAATAAAGCTACGGATATTTATGACCTGGCAGTTGAGCTTTAAACATTACAATGTGCAAATTATTACCCAGATAGGGAAATGACCATAAAGCACCTTGCCTGGAAAAAACATGTGCAGTTGCTACTGATATTGAAAATGAGCATGGACACATATATAAAAGAAAATTTGGGCCAAAAATAGCACAAGAAGTTAAAGATGACAAACCCCTTCTTATTCTCTAAGCTGGAAGAGTGCAGTGGAAGGGCTGGCATGCACATGGCTGGAGGTCCTGTGTGACTGCCTCCCTCTGTGGCAGAGGTGCAGTGCTGTGATGCACCATCCAGCAGCAGTCTGCAGGGATCTGGAAGCTGGACACTCCTGGGAGCTGTAGCAGTGTGGGAGCTGCCTGACCACTTCTGCACAAAGCCCTCAGCTCCTGCTTCTTGCACCTGCTTCTCCCACAACATCCTAAAACGTTGTAAGATTTAAATGAAGATCTAATCTGATTTAGAGTTTAGATTATTTACAATGGATTACCTGTCCAGGGGGATATTTACCATTGACTTCAAAAGTGAAAAATTATCATTATCAATAGTGGGTAGGTGTGTTGTGTGATTTGCTGTTAAGTGTTCACAATTCATCTTGCAGCATGTCACAGGAGGAAATGCTAGTAAAGACTGCACAAGAGGGTAAAAAAAGCTCTGTGTCTTTCAAGCTTCCTAGAATGGGAATTCTTAGAAGAAAATGCTTTCTACATATGTGTTTATAAAATGGAAATCATACCTCTTTATCACTGACATCTGGACTCCAGATACATACGTAAGCAGATTATTAAAAAATAAAAGATTAGAAAAGAGGACAACTAGCTGCTGGTACTGCAAAGCTAGCATCAGACCCAATGACCCTTTGGGTGCATTTTTTGCTTTTGGGGATGAAACCATGGAGAAATCAATCACCACTGAACCTCAGAGGGTCAGAGGCACAACGTCTACAGATCCCAGTGAGTGTGTGAAGTCAGTTTTCATCTCAGTAATAAAAGCAATGGTGGCTGAAAGGCAACCACGGGCGAAGAACAGGTGGGCAAAAGCGAACAAATTTCCTGGGTCTTAGGAATGTTTGTAGAGATGTCATAGAGTTAACCCCCCGACCTTGTCTGCAAAAAGGTTTCCATGTTGGGTTCAGTGAGAAAGGGACTTCAAAGCCTTGTTGTGACAGCTCAGGATATGAACTATTGGTCACTGCACCTCTGCTTCTCCTCCTACTTTTTGTCTTATGATTTGGACTAAAACGCCCAAATGTCCTCCAACACATGAGACTGTGAAAGACTGCACAATGTCCAGGTAAAAGATCTGAAAGGAGAGTGAAGGGAGTTGAGGACAAATTCTGCATGGGGCTCTGTGTGAAAGCTTGGAGTCCAAACATTGCTGCTACATCCTTCACCAAAGCCAGTCCTTTTCAAGGTGGAAATAAAAGAGAGGTGAAGCCAAGCCACCCTACAGGTGCTGCCTTCATGGCTGCAGTCTCCCCACCACAGCACGGCCAAGATAGGAGAGCAGGAAATAACCTTTAGTTTGCACCTTGCTGGTTTAGTGCTTGGCCCCAGAGCAGCCAGTGGGCAGAGGTGTGTGGGCTCCTACCTGTCCAGTCACAGCCCAGCACCTCCAGGCGCATTCCTATTCCTGCTGGGGACCACCTCTCTGGGTGCACTCGGATGTACTGGGCAGGAACAGGGTCAAACCTCCGGACTTCGGGGATGTCGTAGTGGATGTTGCCTTCAAAAAGCTACAGAGAGAAAGAGAGAGAGAGAAGGCAAGAGATGTGTGCATTTCACATGCTCTCAACCAGACTTGGTATTTTGGGTCTGTCAGAACGTAGCCAGAATTTGAAGTAGTTTAGCTGACTTACTTCAGGCCATGGAGCCCAGCTAAGCAGAAATTGGGCTGTTCCTTCTCAGTTTCAAGAGGACCAGCCAGGATATTTCTAAGAAACTTGCACAATCTCTCCTGGCCTCTGCTCAGAATCCAGGGGTTAGATTCTGATCCAAGCCATGCAGGGAAAGCCTGGGGAACATCCACTAACTTCACATATAAGTGAGATCAGATCTTTCCTTTGGTAAATAAAGAAGCTACTGCATGTTCTAGGATGATGTAAAGGCTTGGTTTTCCTCACAGTCCAAGTGCTGCTGTTTTTCAGCTTACATGCACAAACTAAAGTCTGTGGGGAATAAACAGAGGGCTATAGATAGCATCAGCCCTCATTTGAAGGATCAGGAAAAATTAAAACTTACCCAAATTTTAAGCAGAGGAGTATGCATAAAAACAGAACAGGCAGTAGCAGAGAATTTATTTATTCCACAAGCCCCCTAAGCCACTAAGCCCCCTAAGCGATGTGGTATTCCACGCCACTAAGCAAAAAGATTATGGGGAACTCCAGTGATAAGGAAAAAATATGGGGAATTTCAGGGTCACACCAGTGTGGCAAAGGGACTTCAGATATAGAAAATTTCCTAAAGAGGAGCTGTGATTCATCTTCCTCTTTCAAATGTGCATACCACAACAGCCACACCTTTCCCCTTAACATATGTAATTAGTTTGTGTAAAACATAATTGTTTTACACAAAACATAAAAAACCATAATAAAGCACACAATTTCTTGGACTCTGACCTGCAGGAGATGGGAGAAGCAGCAGGTGATGTCCACATCCTCATGCCTGGTCCACAATAGAAAATGAAAAGAAATGGCCATCCCTGGGGATAGGTGGAACTTATGGCCACTGGTACAGATTTGGAGCAGCACCAAGAGATACAACCTGGGATTTCATGGTGACAACCCCAAGCTCTCAAGGTCTCTGTGGGAATGGACAGCCAATTTCCCAAGACCCCATCAGGCAGACTGAAGCTAGTCAGAAACATGTCCTGTTTTGCAGCAGCTCCAGGCAGTGCCTACCTTGGCTTGCATTGTTTTGGGGTCCTGGATGAAGTCCCAGTCCTTTCCATTCATGCTGTAGGCCACCTTAAACTTCTTCACAAAGGAACGGGACTCAGTGGTGGTCACGCTGTCCCCTCCACGAGCCCCCTGAATAATGACGCCTTTGATGTTCTTCGGGACGCCAAGGTCCACCTGCAGCCACTCCTCCCCAGGCTGGGCTTGGGGCACACGGGGAAACCAGCCCGAGCGGCTGCTCACCAGGCGGGCCATGCTGGGAGACCAGTCATAGCCTCTGATGGAAGAGGCAGAGATCTGTGAGTCAGGAATGAGGCCAGAAAGCATTCCCAGCAAGTTGGAGCAGGGAGAATCTGCAGGGAAGGAAAGGCCATGAACAGTCAGGTTAATTGAAAGGAAGTCCTTGTGGTTGTCCTGACAGCATTAAGCTCTGGAAACTAAACTAGCACCAGCAGTGGGTATTTCCCCCTCCCTCCAGGACCTGGAATCCTGCCCCTCCCCAAGCGCATCCCTTGTGATGGATGTCTCCATGCTAGCCACAGTGTCACCATTCCCACTGCAAGCAGCCATGATAGTGGCAAGGGACAGCACCCTGGGACAGGCTGTTGGAGGGACAGGCAGGAGCACTGAAGCCAAGGGGAGGAGGGGACCCTCACCAGTGATGCGGCAGCCGTACAGCTCCAGCCTCAGGGCGATGCCGTTGTGCCAGGTCTGCGGACGGATGCGCACGAAGCGTGTGAGCACTGGGCTGTGGATCTTGTTGAGAACCACCTCTGTGGCATCCTCATTGGCCTGAAATGTCTGCAAGGGAAGGGAGGCACAAATCTACATTTGCACACACTGTTACATCCTCATCAGATAAGCAGTCAAAATAATCTCAGCAGGGAAAACTAAGGAAAGGCATTCTGGTCAGGGCCAGCCTCCAACCAGGGCAAACAGCAGAGGCCAGCAGGAAGATGTGAGCCGCTGTCAGGACAGCATGGTGGACAGGCTTACCTACCAGGCAGGAGGGCCAGGAGCTTTCTGCCCGAATGACTCTCAGAGCGCGTCGAGGCACCTCAGACTATCGGGCCTCAGCTGCTTCGAGCTTGCCCCCAGACCTAGATCTGCTCCAGCACAAATGACCAGATGCCCCCAAACAGGCTGCCATCCTGACACAGCCTGACACTGAGCTCCACCAGGAAACATCACGTGCAAGCAGTGGTGAGAGCAGGAAGGATGCACCTCTGCCTGGGGTGACGAGCTGCTGCCTCAGCCAGCCCCTTGCCTTTGCCTCTCCTATGCACATGCAACCTGCCACAAGGAGACAGCTTTTCAGGAGCTTATGATCCCACATGGTATGAAAAGGCTGCTGCCTTACTAGATGGCCATAATCAATAACTACCAGATGGATGTTAGATCCACCTCTTCTGCCCATTTTTTTAATAGGCCGGACAAGGACTGGATATATGTGTTTCTATTTTAGGCTGCAAAGCCATAGTGGGAAAGAAAAGGGAGGGAAAGAGGAAATACCCAAGGGGGGGATAATTTTCAACCCTTTCTCTGCCCCAGCATAAAGCAGTAGAGCTCGCTGACAAAGGCTGCAGGCACTGCCTGCTTGCACTCCAAGCACTTCAGGACAGGGCTAGACTATCCTCCCCATCTCAGCCAGGAACACACTGAGTTGTTGGCTGGGTTCTTCTGCAGCTCCCACCATGTGTATGTGTACTACGCACAAGAGTTCCCAGTAAGTTTATCTCAGGAAAGCGGGAGAGTGTAATCTCTGGGACCAATCTCCTGTGGGAGGCAAGAGTGAAACAATTATGGACAGAAGAAGGGTGAGGCAGTATCCTGGCCCCTTGCCTTGAAGAGCAGCTAGGAAGCATTTTGTAAGCCTCCTGCGGCTCTAGGCTTGCAGATGGCACGTGTTACTTCTCTTCTCCCAAGATCCAGCACAGCAGGGTGTGCAGAGGGTGTTTACAGGGCTGTTCACAGCACCCCAGCTAGCTTTGGGCTGCCCCTGCACATCGCCATCCACTCCTTCAGGGCAGGGAGCAGACACCCCACAGAGGGAATCAGTTGCAAATCTGGCTGGTAATTGGGATGAGGGGTTGATGTGAACTTGAGCAGAAATGCTAATCCAGAGAATATATATCATGCTGCTACCGTTTAGCAGCACAGCATGGTTTATGTGTTTTTAATATCCTATTTTATCCTGTCTGACCTCACTTCCCATCCTTTTCCTTGCTCAGCAGACACCAAATACCCTTTTTTTCCAGCAGGAGGGCTATAAGAAGAGTGGTTACTGTGAAACACTCTCCAGGCTTGTATGTGTGTGTGTGTGTGTGTGTGTGTGTGTGCGCGTCTTCTAAACTCCTGGGCATAGACACACAGACACACCCACAAACAATTTAAAAGGTTATATTTCCACACCACAGCAGAGCCTTCAGCTTTATGCCAGCACAGAAGCTGACATACAACACCTTACCTCTGAACCTAACACCGGAGGACAGGAAATGTTTATCTGAGCCAGTGCAACTATTTTAGCATAAGGAGCAGCATGTCAGGTCAGACCAAAGGTCCCTCTGTCCCAGAGAATGGCTTCTAATGGTGGCCCCAGCAGATGTCCAAGGTTAGCAAGTCCAGTGGAGCCTTCTCCCGGCAACCTCTGTTTGCTTTCCATCATCAGCAGTGTGAAGACTCCATGAGCCAAAGGTTGCATATGGACCAGCATGTTTAACAGTTACTGACGAGGTTTGCTGCTCTTTTTGATTTAACATATTTCAAGTTTTGTTCTTTTTTAGCTCACTTCACACATATGAGTATCAGGGGCCAGAATCCAAATTTACACCAGCATAATTGGTTGCTGACTTCTGCACAGTCAAGCTTGACAGAAAGCAGAAGCAGGACTGAGCCCAAAATCTTTATCACTATCATAGGCATCGCTGAAAACATCTCTTAGACAACCTTAGTCCCAACTACCTGCTTCCAAGAAGAGCAATTTCAGTTCTGCTTTAGATTAAGAAATCAGCAACTTATTCAGTCTAGATCACATTCAACAAGCTATGAACTCTGAATCTGGGCCATGACACTCTAGACTGCCAGCTTGGGAGGGCAGAATTGGTGCCCAACTTCCAGCTCTGCTACGAGATGTAGGATCTCTGTTCCATTGAACCTCACTTCTGAACAGCCCCAACTGATCACGGCAAGACATTGCTTCACACCCTGTTCAGCATAACAGAAAGGGGCCACTATCAGAGGGCATGTGCTTGGTGCTGTTAAAGACCTAAGGTATTCCCACATGCCTGCTCTTTCAGCCTCCTTCCCAAGTGGAAATGCATTGTGAGCCTGCAGGTCCTGATGCTGACCAGGGTCTGACCCTGACTGTCTGGTTTCCCTGTACTGAAAATGCTGACCCCAGAGCCCCAGCACACTGTGGAGAGAGGCCCATTGACTTCAATAGGCTCTACATCCTGCCTCAAATTAGCACTCACAGCATAGGAAGAACTAGCAAGAAAATGTGTGAAATTGGGAGTGCCAAGAAAGCAAAGATTTCTTCCCTCTCTACCAAAATAGAACATTGCTATTCCTCCCGTTCTATCTGCTTCCCATCCCACTCAGCACATATTTTGAGCCAAGTCTTCGAATGGTGTAAATCAACATATCACCATTGAAGTACAAGAAGTCACAGTAATTTACACCAGCAGAAAAAAAAATACCTGGCTGTGATCTAGGGAGATAGATAGATAAATAGATATACACTCAGCAGAAAGCACACATGCATATGCACATGAACACACACTGAAGGGTGATGGAGCCAGAAGACGGATGGGAAAACCATTAACAAATTAAAAGCACCTTCCAAGAAACAGTCAAGGGAACTCGCTTTCACTGCTGCATCAAAAAGCTGCCTGTCTTCTATACACTGCATGTTTACTTCCGTTTTAGTCCAGACAGCAGGTCTGCATGTGAAATTAAATTGATAATCAATGAGAGCTGACCTGCTTAATTAATTTGCTGCATAAAGCAAGTGGTAAAGGAGAGGCTGTAAAAGTAGGGGACATGATGTCTAGACTAGAGAAGGACTGCAAAAGTTTTCCATGTGCATACACATGCAAGCTCCACACCAGCATTTACAAATTGCATTTTTGACATGTTGGAACCATCATAGGGTGATGGGGGGGGAACTGCTGAAGCTACATTAGTTCCAGTAGATATGGGAATTGCGCCGTTGGCAGCTTGGACTGAAGGAGATGAAGGACAGGGAGACAAAAAGTGCCATGAAGTTAAAGAGGCAGTGAGTCAGGGAGGGGGGTAGGAGGTAATCTCTCTCCTGCTCTATTTATTATGCTGCTTGGCCACTATGCAATTTCTTGGGGGGCTGCAGAAAGTGGCTGAGGGAGGAAGAGGAGAAGGCCAAGGATAGCAGCAGCCCTGCCTTCGTTTGTGTGTATGTGTCTCTTTGGACCCACTAGATTTACTGCAGGATTATGTTACTCCTGTGGAGACAGAGCCCTGGAACAGAGCATGCTAACAGGATTAGGGCTTCAGGATTTAAACAGAGAAGCATGAAGGAGAAAAGTAGGGGAGATTATTTTCCTTGTCAGATAGGGAAGGCATAAAATGGGGCATGTTTGATGGTGGGAGGATTCTGGCTCAAGTGGAGGGTGGATAGTTCTGGATTTATTAAATCCAGGAACAAGGAGTTAAAAGAAAAATTATACTTGGCAACGCTCAACAAAGCACAGTGTCTGGGCAAGGCACAGTGTGCTGGGCTGGGCTTGCCAGCTCCGTGTCTTTGAGAGGCTCCACTCAGATTTGGGAGTCATCAGGGACACAAGGAGTGGTACTATGCTAGCCTGCAAAGGAGATATCAGGCCCAGAAATACAAAGCTGTAGCCTGGCTAGGAAAGCCAGGGCTGAAATTCTCCCCAGGTACTGCACCAAGGGTGAATGTGCAAGGCTGCCTTTGGCAAAGCCTGATGTCTTTGTCCTGCCTGCAAAAGCAGCAAAAGCAGGCTGGGACCTGGATGTTTCTGGGCAAATCCTCTGCACCATGATGTCTCTGTGCAGAAACTCTTATGGCCCTCTGGCTAATTGCACCAACTTTTCCTGAGTTTTTCAGATTAAAAAGACACAAGACTGAAAGCTTTTCTCTCCTTCCTCAGGTGAATAAATACAGGAGACCTGATTAAGAACTGAAAAGACAGAAGAACACTCCTTAAGGAAAGGCACAAGGGTCTCCAAAGAGTCATCCTCAATATTCACTTCCAGCACCAAAAACCTCTGATGTGCCCAGCTCCAATGTACAGCTGAGATACTGCTCTTTGCAGCAATTCAATTTTTGTGCAGCTACCACCTGAAATGCCACCCAGGAAAGTTAACTAATAACAAGCACAAAACCGTCATAATTGGGAAAAAATCAAAAATGCAAATCAGCTGGATCTTGCTGCCCTTTCTCATCCATTGAATTCCACAGATTCTGAAAACAAATGTTTCAAGTTTTATATTTTACACACAGGCCAATGGAGGCAGTGACAGCAGCACTCACCATGATCCTAACCCACCCCATCATCTCTGCAGTTGCTAAGATGGCGTGGCTCAGACCAAATGGGACCTGGAATCTGAAATGCTACAAGGAAGGAAGCAGATCAGTATGGATGAGAACTTGGGTTTCTGATAAAATCCTCATAGTTGAGTCTGTCCAAAGAAAATGGACAAAAATAAAAGGTCAAATCCTTCCAGGTGAAATAAATGGCCAAAACCAAAAGGTCAAATCCTGCCAGGTACTCTTTTCCTTCCTTGGGGTCAAGAAGAGTTGTTTTTTAAAGACATTTGCAAACCACTAGATAAGATCTTGGCATGCACACCAGGGCTGCTGTCTGGAAGACAACCTCAGAGGCCATCGGCCTGGCCCCAGGTCACAGAAGGTGGACTCAGCAGTGGGGGCAAGAGCCAGACCAGCTTTTCTGCAGCAGGGTTGGTTTGGCCCTGTCCCCTGGTGGGGGCATGCTGGTGAGTAGTAAGAGGCAATTATGGGATGGCACATGGTGGTGGCCAACTCCCCTCCCTGTCTCCCCTCTCGGGGACACACAGGAAAACAGTGCAGAACCTCTGGCCAGGTTGCTGGGTTAGCCTCCCCCCAGGTCCCATGCCCGAGCGAAAGACAGAGCACCATCCCCTGAACAGGGGGATGTCTGGGCCAGGTTTTGTGGGGAGCGGGCTGCCAGGAAGGGGGAAGGCCTGGCAGGGATGGGGTGGGAAGAGAAGGGAGTGAGTGCAGAGCTCCACTCCTGCCGGCTGTCTTCCTGCTGCCTCCCCATCCCAGAAACGCAGCAGCACTCGCACGGAAACAGCCCAGCCAGCCCTGTCTGCTGCAAGCACGTATTAATCACATTTTCCGCTGCTCCATCCTGCCTTTCCCGTTTCCCCTGCTGCTGAGTGCCAGCAGCTGGGGACTCAAAGGTGAGCCATTACATTTGGCAGGGAAACACCCTGGCCCCACTGTCATCTGAAACACCGGAGGGAGGGGAAGCAGGGGGCAAAAGAGAGGTGGTGAGAGCTTCCCATGCTCTGCAGGGAGCATCATCCCCTCCCCACCCCGCCTGCACTTGCTGGTTTTCTCTTGCATTAGCTCCCTGATGAAGATGGAATGTTAGCTGACCCACCTATACCTGGCAGAGTGTTGCTTTTGACCCACAGAGCTGGCAGAAATTCAGTTTGGTACACCGCATACACCTACGTGTGCACGTGCATGTACATGTGTGTATGTGCAGATACACGTATGTGCATACATGTATGTGTCTATATGTAACTATCTGCATGTATATAGACAGCTCTGTCTGTCCACAGCCTCCCCACCCTCCCTGCTCCTCATGGCACCAAACCAAGCTGCGGCAGACTTGACAAATCTCTCTGGCATGGTTTGCTCCAGCGCTGCAGCCTGGGCTGTGCAGAGCTCCGCGCTGGTGCAGGGAGCGAGCTGCACCTTGAGCACAGACATCTGGGAGCTTGCTTCCCACAGGAATAGCGGGATTAATGCAGGCACGGAATGTGGGACCAGAGCCCCCCGGCACCAGGTCTGTGAGCCAGTGGCCTTGCCCTGGCCCCACTGCAGCTCAGCAGCTGGCAGCCAGTTGTTTGGTGGGGCAGGAAAGCAGTCACCCGGATGCAAGGGGTAAGGGAGCCACTGAAAAGCAATTACTTATCCTCCAGCCTTGGGAGGTGTCTGCTAAATTAAGGCCAGAATGTGGGAACAGAGACTGGAATAGAGGAGTACAAAAGAAGAGGTTTGAATTTTCCACTTTTTTAATGAAAAAGATAAAAAGCTGACAGAACTCAAAGGCCAGGTCCCAAAATGGTGACAAAATTCAGGTGCTTGTAGGATTGTTTTGGATTGACACCAGCCAGGCTTTAGGGTCTTGCTGGAGCAATGTAAATTGCCTTAGCAGCACTGAAACCAGTCCTGCCCCACCCTGGCTCAGGAAAGTGTCCAACGCCCAGGATTGCAAGGATGGGATATTTATTCTCTGAAACTAAAACCACCCTCCAGGCCAGATTCCTCCTCCAGCTAAGACTCAAAATGGTAAATTTATTGCCAGTGGCTATTTGAAACACTGAGCTGCTTATATAGCTCATCTCTCTGCCCAGCATGATGAGTATCTCCTGCCTGACTCAGCTGACAGAAAAGGTCCCAATGAGACCCCAGCCTCACCTGGGGTGAGGAGAGATAGCCCCAGTTCACAGAAAGGTTTTCTGTGGCCAGTGAGTCCTGGGAGAACACAGAGGCTCCACACCACTGCATGGGCACTGTGTTAGGACTGTACATGAGCTCTGCCATGAGCTACTGTCCTGGAGCCAGCTCACCCGAGATCTACAGGAGCCCAGCTGAGGACTCCCCTATGTGATGCTGGGCTGCCCTGTGCCTCCATTTCCCTGCTTCTAGAATAGGACTAACACTCCCTCACTGGCACATGAGGAGCTAAATACTCCAAATATTGCAGGTATGAGATCCTGACAGGGAGCTCTGTACAGAGAGGACTCATTCTGGGAAGCAGAGGGAATTTGAACCTAAGACACACTTGTGGAGAAGGGGAAATCACACAGCCCGGAAGGGAAGGAAATGTCTGGATGAATCCTGGACAAGGCAGGCTACTGCATTTCATGCCAGCAACGCCTGTGCCAGCAAAAAGAAGGGACAGCTAATTTAATAGAAGTGCTGAGAAATCGAAAATTGATGGGATGAATGTGTGTGGGTGGGGGAGGTGTGTGGGACCCCAGCCACAGAGTTCACACAGACACACTATGGCACAGGAGCAGGGAGGACCTGAACACAGCAGCAGTGCTGGTGGATGCCACAGAAGAGCAGGGGAGCACTTTCTTGAGGCACCCTTAACCAGGGAACAACCACAGGACCAAAGCAATTGACAGAGAAAAACCAGCCTGGCACTCTGACTACCTTAAGCCCCCTGCCCATCTCCCATGCAGATCACTCCAAGTTTACCTTTCCTAGCCACACACCAGCATCCATATGGTGTGAAACAGATGAACACCCATATTTACCCTCCCTCCTACTTGCTCCCACTTCTGTGGGTGTCCCAGAAACACAGCAAGAGCATGCACAGCTCAATGAACCCTTGCTGACCATGCTCTGCTTAGCTCAGATCCCATTGCTCTGGGAGCCTGAATTGTTTCTCATTATTTATTGCTCATTTTGTTCTCTGGGATGGTGCAATTGCCTCTTGGGATTTGTGCCCTTTCATTTCCAGGCCTCAGTAACTCCTGAACTACAGTTTCATGTGGTTTTGTGATTGTTAACCCAGCATGCAGATGGGTCTATGACCATAAAAGCTCAATGAATCTTATATGGCAAAACACAGCCTGTGAAAATATTTTCTCCTTCATTTGCAGTCAAAGAACAGACTCTCACCACCACAAAAGATGCAGGAGCAGCCAGGTTTTCCAAAGAATAGTGTTTCCTCATTGCTGTGCAGAGAAGAAAGGACTATTTCTCCTCAGAGCATCATCAGCCTTTTAGCCATCATCAGAAAAAGGGTCCCTCATGGATTAAACCCTCTGGGCCTGCAAAACCTCTCAGTTCTCTTCCCACTTGCTGGCTGCAAGACTCACCAAGGTGCAGGCAGAAGAGACAAAAAGGACATTACCTTGTGGTTTTTCCCGTGCCGGTACATCATCCAGTCCTCCCCATTGGTGCTGACCTCCAGCTTGTAGGTACGGACATAGTAGCCCTTCTGGGTTTCTCTTGAGATGGCACCCTGTGTGGCAATGGCTGTGAGCACAGTCAGGAAGTGGAGGTCCACCTTTCGAAGGGAAAAAGGGACAAGAAAGAGAGTGGTGACCACCTGAGAGTCCAGAGTGGATAATTAGTTCCTCTCTCTGTCTCTGAAAAATAAAAAGGTGCAAATTCAGCATATCTCACTCTATCTGTGGGTGCACAGTTCAACAGCCACTGCCCTTCCCAGGGCTGACTTCAGCAGGATAGGACCCTGGGACAAAAGCAGCTAAGGATCTTGATGCCTTTTTATATGGGACCATACCAAAGCCTTCTTCCTGCCTCAGACCAAGCAATAGGATCTGCCCAGAAGCGCACATCCATTAAAGCAGGACAGAGACTGACTTTTTCCATGTAAAATAAAGGCATGATATCCAATTAGCAAGTGCTGCAGCTCTTGGCTTTCCCTTGCTGTTTTTGGTTGGGGATTTTTTTTGTTGTTTGTTTTACAACATGGGTTGAGAAAGGTCAGCAGAGCTGGCTTAGTAGCCCTGCCATGAATGGAGAATGAGATGTCTGCTAGAGGCAATGACATTCACCACCTCCTGCTCGCAGTGCCCTTTAGCAAGCAGTGTCTCCTGGCCATGTGACACAGCCAGAAGCTGTGTGTGGACACACTGTGGCTCTAACCAGCTCCCAGGGAAAGCCTTTGCTCTGTCAGCCCCCCGCCTGACATCAGCCCGCTCACGCTCCCTGCATCACTGATGAGATAAATATTATTCTAGTTGTTTTTCTATACACCCCCTGGAGACTTTGGTCCTCAGGCCAGTGGTGGAGTCAGTGGCCCTTGTAAGTGGCAGAGGTCTCAGTCTCTGTCAATCTGATGGAAAGTCCCATCAAGGGTTGGGCAGGAAGGAGGGGGTGGGAGAGAGACAGAGGATGGAGTCAGTCCTTGTGCGGGCAAGCTAATGGGAGAGCCAGCCGGCCGCATTTCACCGAGGCACTGCAGCTCCCCTGCTGCTTGCTCCCCATGAGCCACAGAGGCAATAAAATATTCAACAAGCCTTATGGTCAAAGGTCAGTTTAACAGCGTGACACTCCATTTGGTGGGGGAAGAGGAGAGGGGGCTGGAAAGGTACCTGGAGGTACTCTTTGTTGCTGTCTACATTGGGGGTCCAGCCGTTGTCATCGCTGTTGAGCCGGCTCTGCTGAGGGGTCCATCGTCCATCTGAATAGGTGGAGGAGGCACTGATCTGCATGTTGGAGATCCTGCCAGACTCCATCCCCAGAGGCACATTGCACTGAAAGTCTAGAGCAGACACACACATACAGAGATTGGTTTACAGTCTCAGTACTTCACCCCCAAGTGAAAGGCAGCCCTGAACTAATCTCTCCAGCTAACCCTGAGCAAAGCTGCCTGTCTGGAAAGATGAACAGATCTGCACCATCTTGCAGGTTGTGTGTGTTCACAGATGGCACTGAAAAATTATAGATAGGGCAGCTTTGTGTTTGCATGGCCCTCTGAACACTAATCCACAGTCTGGATCTTTCTCCCTTTCTCTAGCTTCACCTTTGCTCAATTTTGACACAATTCTGTCCCTTCCCTCCCTTCATCTCCATCAAGATGTTCCAAGTATCCTTGCCACAAAGTTCACATATTCTTAGAGGCTGTAGGTGAAATCTAAGCAGTGGCAAGGCAAGGAATACAGACAGACACATTAGGAAGGTGCTTAATGTTGCCAGCAGGAATGTCAAGGATAGGAATGGGCAGCTCTAAAGGTTTTGTGTGCATGTGAGAGCAGGGATGCACGTGTGTATCTGCCTGTGTCTATCTGCATGCACTGTATGTGGTATCAGGACCATTGGGATTAACCAGACAAGATTATGAAAGACACTGCTATGCTTTTCTTTGGATCTCCTCACTTCCAAGGCTTTAAAAGTCACAATTAGCTCGGTTTTATGGCACATCTCATCTATTTTATGGCAGCTGTCCTGTAAAAACAATAGCAAAGAAAACAGTGATAGAAAATACTGCAGGGATCCAAGCGTGCTGCTGCTGTAAACCACCAAACTGCCTGTGTTTTTAATGTGGCCAAGTCAACCTTGGCTGGAAAATGAAGGGCCAAGTTAGGATACCAGTGCTATTATTGAAGTTTCAATTTACACCACTATAAATGAAAACAGGCCTGGCACTTTAATGAAGGCTCTTGGGCTTGATTCCTCAAGCTTTGTGTTCAACATCTTATTTCCAAATCCAGAGCAGAAAAGGAATTAAAGAACAGATCAACTGAGTGTGGCAATAGGTAATGGTGAAGAGCTCCTGCTTGTCTGTCTCTCACAGCCTCAGCAGAACATCCCTTACTCAGTCACAGAGTAAGAAGTTGTAACCCTGCTGCCCTCATGCTGCACAACCCCTACTTGACCCTGCTCTCTGTCACAGGCTTTTAGTGGCAGGTCAGGGACTCCCTCTCTGTCTCTGGGGTGGTCCTGAAGGCTTCTTCTGTTGTATTAGAGGTTCACTGCGAACAGAGGTCAAGAACAGTAGCTCCAAGTCAAAAATACAATGGGAAAACAAATGGAACCTTTCCTTGCCTTGCAAGTGTTATCACAAAGAATCAAAATGCTCTTCATTCTCAAAATACACAACTTACTTCCTCACTCCACATCAATTTACTTCCCTTATTAAGTGCTATAAAACAAAATTTGGCTTGAAATTCTTAGAGCTTTAAGCTATCTTTAATTAGGCAGCCAAGAAATTCCAATTTGTGGTTTGGGACTGTGAATTTCTGGAAAACTAGAGAAAAACACAGAGAGAGAGAGAGAGAGAGAGAGCGCACATTTTCCCCCATGCCTTAAAGAATGTGCTGCATATGCTGGGCTGAAGTCTTCCCCTAAATCCTTTGGGCTGAGCACATACATGAAGGATTCTAACCCAGAAGGTATTGAGAAGACTTCACAAGCAAGTGAAAAGTCAACAAAAGGATAAAAAGCAAAATCCTTACTGAAATCTTACTTCTATCAGAGACAGAGAACAGATCTAAGTGAAACTGCTGTCTGCACTGCTGGTGGAGAACCAGCCCCTGGAGACACTTCTGCCTGCTTCACTCTTGCATATGCCAAATGAAAGATAGGAAACACAGGGGACACAACTAAGTCATACACACACATTTCCAACTTACTTTCTGGGACTTCCTGGTGGATCAAGTAGTACTGAGCAGAGAAACCATCCTTAGCCACAGCCAGGTCCGTGTGGAAGGTGAGAGAGAGGACGCCAGTGGTTGAACGTATGTCTGATGGCATCTTAGTTCCACAATACCTGCCTATCAAGGGGCCAACTGCAAAAGAAAGAGCAGTGAAGGTAATTCCTGCATTTCCACCAGCCTCCTGGGTCACCAGCACACTGCTGATCAGGATAGAAAAGATAGGCTTCGGGTGTGGGCTATTTTTTATATCCATTGGCCTGGTGCCATGCAGTGCAGAAATATCCCCTGCAGCAGGCATTGCTCTGCAATTGCTGGGAAATGCTCCAGAATGCTCCATTTCCCAGCTTTGCTACAAGGTTGGGAGCTCCTCTCACCATTGCATGAATGCACTGCCCTTCCCTTAGGGAGAACTGAGGGTGTTTGGAGTGTGCCATGGGGCTTTTCAGATCAGAGGCTACAACAGAGCAGTAGCTTGCGGTTTAATGAATGAATGTGGCCTTCTGCAGGCACACTGTCCCCAAGATGGTCATGGAGTGCCCTGATGTCAGGTTGCAGGCTGCAGCCACCTTGGAGGTTAGGCACCCTTGGTGCTCAGACATGGACTACACAGTTTTGGAGCTTTGTGAGACATCAGGAAGGGCCAAGGAAAGCAGTGCAGCACCTCATGGCTTACCCTGAGGGATGCCATCCCAGATGTCCAGCCAGTCATACTTGCAGTCTCCTTCCCCTGACTGCAGTGGATCATGCTCGAGGTCAAAAAGCAGAAAGTGGAGGAGGATTTCTGTCTTTGGCTTGGCTATGATGGTGAAGACACAGTCCAGGTTGTGTGGATACTTGTCAGGGAAACCCGGAGATTCAATAGTGCCATTGGAGGCAGTGAAGTTTCTGGAGCAGTCCTCTGAGCCTGTAGCAGTGGGAAAAACCCAGAGCCTTAGCAACGATGAAGCTTAATACCAACAGCTTGACACTGTGAAAACCCCATTCTGGGTTTAGTAGGGTTGTGTATTCACTTCTGGAAATGTCCTGCAGCTCAAGAGCTGTGGGAATTACTGCAAGTGAGAAGGTGATTTTCAAAGATTTCCACAGGTGGAGAGACAAGGTCCATGAGGTCACTGTGGTAGACATGGTTTGAAATCCCTTAGACAGCTTTGCAGACATTATCTGTACACTACTGCTGATCCTCTGGGCAATTACCTCAAAACCAGGACTAGAAGAGTGACCCTATCCAAAGCCATTGTTGTGATTTGGCAGGCCAGCACCCTGCCACATCCCTCACACCGGTGGTGGTGGACAGGGAGGCCACACCACGCTGGCATGTCTTCCCCAGCTGGCCCTTTCCAGTCTAACCCATCCCTCAAACATTGACCTGGCAGACCTGCGTGCTGCTCCGGAGCCTGCAGAGGCTCACAGGGAGCTGCCATCCACAGCAATCATGACACAGCTGCTGCCTGAGCCATGCAGGCAAGGTGCCACGGCAGCCCCAGGTCTGATGAAGGAGCCCCCTTTGGGGAAGGAGCTGCCTTGAATGGGGCAGAGTGGAGGAATGGGATGTATTCTTTTTGGAAAGGCTGCTCCCATGGGCCAGCCTCCTGCAAACTCCTGCCTTCCAGCACAGATATCTATGCCTCAGTTTCCTCTTGAGAAAATCAGGAAGCACAAATATTTACACAGTGAAAGGGCCTGTGGGAGGGTGCCAATGTCTCCCCTGTTTGCTGCAAACCCTTGGGAAGTGCACAGTTAGCCTGCAGCCCCCTCTGAGCCCCACACAAGTGACAGGGGCCAGCTTCAGCTAGGTCTCCATAACATGGCCACATTAAGAGTGGGGATAACAGAGGCTGTGACAGGGGGGTCTCAGCTGAGACCAGGAACAGAGCCTCCTTTTTCACAGAATGAGCCATCCACACCAGAAATGCAAGTTATTTCTATCCTTAAGGAAGACCTTTGCGTGGTGGGGAGAACAGACAATGTTGGCTCTTATTCATTGCTGACCTCAGCACTGGCCTCGGCTGCAGCCAGGCCAACTCGATGCCTCCTCTCATACAGCCAAGGTGCCTCGGGTGCTTGGGGAAAGGGGAATTTGTGTCATATTCATACCACGGTGACTTTGAAACCCTTGCCAGGACAATAGGCAACAGAAATCTGCAGCCTGGAGCTATCAGAGGAGAAAGGGGGTGTTAGAGAGGCTGCTGGCCACTGCTGCAACCCAGCACTAGCATTCCCAAAGGTTTCTGCTTCATTTTTACTGGGACACTCTCCTTGTCCTCTACAAACCCTTTTGCTCCGGCTCTTGCAGGCAGCACAAGCCTTCCCAGGACTAATGGGAGACTCGTTATTCAATTCAGCATCAACCTACTGAGTCAGGCCAGCAGCCCGCAGAAATAGCAGGATCTTGCACTGCATTATGCAGTGCCTGGCTGGAGAGCTACTCAGGAGAGGCTCTTAATTGACTACCTAATGAACAGCCAGCTTTTCTGGTGTGAACCTGTGGGGTAAAATGCAGAGGCAAAAAAAAAAGGCCAAACAAATCACAGCATAATGCCATGAACAGGGATAAGGGTGTACTTCATTCCAAACAACCTGAAAGACTCTGAGCTAGGGAGAAAATCAAAGGTTAAACCCAGAGTGAAGGGCTGTTCTCTAGAGACAGGCAAGATGTAACTATGTCACCACATTAGACAACTGTTTCCTCATGTGGGGCTCTTAGTGCATTTTCTATCTTTGTCTACATTTTGGCTAATAGCAGCAAACACAACGATCAGCTTTTTATAAGGAAGCTGCAGATAATCAACAGGAGTCATGCTGGCTTTGGCAGCACAGGCAAGCCTGAGAGGAGATCTTAATGCCCAGTGCTGGAGAGCTCAGGCTGGCCTTGCCAAACTGACTCACAAAGGGAGCAGTGGGGAGGCTGCATCAGCCAGGGCAGGTGGCTCTTGTCAGCCCACACTGCTGACTGATACCCATCAGGGGATTCAAAGACTGGTATGTGGTTGTTTGTATGCAGATTGCTCCTCTCTCATACCGATAAGGGAAATTTAGCACAGGGTGGGGAAATAAATGCTACATTGAAAAGAGTTGGTTCTTTAGGTCACCTTTAAGACAGAAGCAATCTGCAGTCACTGCTGCCTTTACTGATGTGGACAGTGACAATATGATGACCTTTAAAGCTGGTGACACCCTTGCTGATTACCCTGACATGGCCCATGCCTGCCTGCCAGCCAGCGAAAGACAGGGTTTGTTGCCACTGCAGGAGTCCTGCAGCCAGCACTGCCCACTGCCCCCTCTGGAGCCCTGGCAGGAGCGGGGTTGAGCAGATGTGGGCTGGGAGTGCTCCCAGATCACGGGCTCATCCATGTTCCTGTGCCAAAACCTGCCTTGCCAGGCTTGATTTTGTGGGCTGTGGCTGTATCTGGAGAGGATGGCTGCCTGCAGGGGTGGCAAAAGGAGCCCCAGCACCACTTCAGACCTGAGGGCAGTACTGCAGGGACTTATAACTAAGGGACCCTTATAAGTGTGAGGTCAGGCACAGCCCAGCACAGCTTGCTGGGCTCACGGGAGGTGTGAGCAGGGAGAGAAAAGCAAGGGGAGCTGAGCGGGGTCTTCCCACCTGTATTCTTTGCCATCCTCTGTGATGGCAACTGGCCTTAGCAAACCCCAATATCTGGCTGAATCACTACACTTTGAGGACTAATCTGCATCCTAACCATAAACTAATAGTGGTGGTGAGCTGGCTGCACAACAGCTCAGTGGCCAGTTATGCTGTCCAGGCAACCACCAGCAACTGCACTTTGCTCATCCATCTGAACCTCCACACATGTCCTGTCCTCACTGATTCACAATGAATTTAGGGAGTCTCATTCTCTTGCAGCAAAGTCTCCACATTCACATCTACCTATGGTGAGGTTGTGGGCTGTCTGTGCACCTCTGCCTACTGCACAGCTGGCCCAGGGCCACATGGCACTGCTGCCTGTGCTCCTCGTCTTTTCTTTAGAGAGGCTGGATAAGCAATCCTGTTGTGCTCCTTTTTGGTTCTTCCCATGGCACAGACATTTTTTTTTGGTGCTGGATGCAATGACTGAAAGCCACATGTGTTGTCTTCCAACACATCACCAAAGGAATGTGGGCACAGGGCAGGTGCCCGTGTGCCCCCCGGCAAAACCCTCTCCTGTCCCCTCAGCATGCAGGCACACCTCTCTCACATGCACACAGAGAAGAGGCTATTTTTTAAAGCCTCCTTCTTCCCAGGCACAAAATTCTGGTGTATATTTAGAGAGAAACACTGTTAAAAGGTCTTTGAACAGATTTTTCTTTCCTCGATAATAGTTCAGCATTACACAGAGTTATGAGCAGTTCCTCGTATACCAACCTGGAAGGGTGCTGCCTCAGATTTTGAACATTGCTGACAGCAATCACTTGGAAACTAGAGCTCCCCAATTACAAACCCTACATCCATGCAAAGAAAACATAGCATCACTGATCAACCCTGAATCACAACTCCACAGGAGGGGGAGCTCCATGCACTTCTAACAGAGGGACAATCCTCTTTTAGCCCTAACAAGCTATGTACATGCCAGAGAGTAAAGGTATATGTTTCTAGTCCTAGAATACAAGAGAGCATTTAAGGAGGAACCCTGCTTTAATTGCCACACTGTGATACAAAAATGCACTGTCATGTGCCATTATTGGAATTGTGATGCATAGACTTGCTTAAATTGAAAATAATAAAAAAAAAGTCCTTTATCTCTGGAAAATATGCTAGAAAACACATTGAAAAGGTGGTCAAAGGCATCTCCAGATAAAGATAATTGTGTCAAACAGTCTGGGAGACAGGCACTGACTCAGACACTCACCTGTCTTGTAGATCTCATAGCGCAGAGAGAAGCCGGCACCTTGCCGTGCGTAGTCTGAGGTGAACTTGATGTAGAGAGAGGGGCCAGAAGAGATGATGGTAGGAGGTGCAATGTTCCCACAGTGCTTGCCCAGCAGGTCTGCCGCTTCGCTGTCCCCATCACGGATCTCGATGTAGTCATACCTGCGGAGGCAGGTGAAATGGCAGGCAACCATCTGTCAGGGAGATGCCTCAGGATTGCCAGGCACAAACAAAAACCACTCTTGGTATCTGCTTATTTCACAGAACATCTTCCAGACAGATGCCTGGGACTTTCTTATTCACACCACATCACAGACCCCAAAACACTTTTTCTCTTTTGTCTGACTACGTTTAGGTCCTTTCCTCTGCTGCCATTCACATCAGTAATTTACAGCATGTACATCTGCTGCACCTTCACAGCCAACATGCAAAATTTAGCATAGGCTTTACCTCCATTTCCACAAAACTCCTTTGGCATGGGAGAAGCTCAGATACAACTCTCTTGGGCTGCTCTCCTCCCCTGACCTCTCTTCTGAAGTGCCACTGTGCTGTTTGGCAGTGCTCACTTTATTCCAGTATCCATGTGGGAGCTGGCCAGGCACGTACCAAGCGTGAGACTGTCAAGTGTTCAATCCATGTGAGCAGGTAGCTATTTTGTGCACTGGTCCTTTAGCAAGCATGGCAAGTACACTCACATAGCACTTGGACATTAATATTAGTCCTCTTCTGGTAAGTGCTAATGAAGATTTTTTTTTTTGTGGATGAGAAGTTTTGTGTAAGAGCTGGGTACCCACACTCCCTATTGCTGATCTTGTGCACCCTATAACTGCAACCTGCCTTTGCTAAACCCTACCTGAAGGTGTTCTACCTGCCCACTGGGGAATGTGTAGGGTTAGAAGAAGCACCTCCTGGTGCAGAGACAAAAGCTTGTTGCAAAGCTTGGCTGCAAGGTAAAACTGCCACAGATTCCTTCATATTTTCTAGGCCACGAGTAGGCAAGGTAGTAGTATCAGGCTCTGCGTGCTGTGAAGAAACAAACAGCTTTTACGTGTACATCTTGTTCTTCAGCTGCTTTCTAACACCCACGTCCTCCCGCCCCTCTCCTCTCTGGCCAGCACGCTGCTATTTACAGAAACTGACCATCTCTCTAGGATTGTTTATTTGCTTTGTATCAACCTGTTTGAACAACATGCTACAGCTCTTCTCACGGGGCCAGGGAGGAAAAAAGCATTTCCAGGCTGCCAGGAATCTGCCTTTCTTCTTTGTCACAAGATCTTCTGTTTGGGAATGGAGAGTTGAAAGGAGAAGTAGCTTGCTGGATACAGAATGATCCTCATGTGACTCATTCCCGTTCTGCAAAGCACATATCGGCGAGCAACAACCTCAAAACAAACTTACAGGGACTTAGTGAGCTCCTCCACAAAGAAAGATGGCCCAGGCAGCTTTGGTTTCACTCCTTTCTGGGACTAAATCAGGCTGAGAGCCAGAAGCAAAGTGCTTGCAGATAAAATTCTGTCTATGCTGGACTGAGCACTCAACTAGCTGCAATCACCCAGCCTTTAACTTCATTACGGACTCAATTGGCTTGGCCAAGGTGAAATCCAAAAGCTGTCTTGAGAAGTGGCACTCGAAGAGAAAGAGCATTTGGCTTAGCTGGTGTGTGGACACACAGCAATGCAAATGAAGATCTGCTCCCCCTGCTCTCTCCTCAGCTCCGCCTAGCCCCTATCACCTCGTGACCCCTTATTACCCTGACACCAGTCAGCAGCACCCTGAGTGACCCCACTAATGCCCATCATGTGTGGCTTCACCCTATATCTCTCTAGGGAGGAGGAACACAGAAGGCAATGTTAGTGCCTCTTCTAAGTAGAATTTTTTCCTGCTTGTTTGTCTATTTGTTTAAAGTAGTGCTGAGCAAACAGTGGGGACATTTTGTTCTCTAAATAACTACTTGCTTTCAGCGTGCTTGCAGCCCTTCCACATCTGAAGTGCACATCTGTGCCGCAGAACTACTGGCTACTAGTGAAATTGTGTGTATGTGGCAAAAAATTAATTTGGCAAAAACGTGAATGTTGGCAAAACACAGTTAATGGAGTGGACTGTAAAAGCTGCCATTTTCATGCACAGGCAGAGGTTAGCTGCATCCCAGGGAGTCACATCTGTTTGTGTCCTTGTGGGGCTGTACCTCGCCAACATAGTACATGGCTTCAGCTACTTGACTGCAATGATCACAGCCTCTGCTGTAGCCAGCACACTGAACATCTTAGTGCTGTCCACATGGCTCCTCAAGCCACCCAGTTCTGTAGGAGCCCTGGAATTTCAGGAGCAAGTTCTGGACCAAGAAATTTTTATTTATTGAATGGGTGACAGAGTTCCAATAATACATACAATTAGGGAATATTGCAATCTGCTTCTGGGCAATCTGCAAATGGAAAATTAAAAGAATGAATCTAGTAAGTAAATCATCAGGAAATATTTGCTTTTTTAAATTAAGCTCTATTTGGCTTCATTCAAGCATCTAACTTAGCTTTCTCATACTGGAGCTAATCCTTAATAAATCAAATGTTAAAAACAACTGAAAAAAAGCCCTTAAGAGAAGGTAATGAAATAATTTTTTTGCCAAATTTAAAATTAATATAAATGTGTAAGAGCTTTCTTCCCTAGTTAAAAAATCTTGGCCCAAGTCCTCTGCTCTGCATGAGGCAAAACTTATTCTTTGGGTCATATAAACAGAGTGTGAATTGGGGAAGTATTATACTTGGGAGATAGCACCTGTCTAGATAAGCAGGACCCTCTACTTCCTTTCCATCAGAGCAATTAAGCTTTAGGCTTTCAAAATAAAACACCAAGGACATCCAATCAAAACTGTTAAACTTCCAAACTTCAGCAAGAATGCCAGCTAATCCTCACCACAGATTCTTTTGGGACCATGCACTTTAGTCATGTCCATGCCTTGGCCCTCAAACAAACAAACTGATAAACCCCATTCTCCTCATTCTGGGTCATTGGACGTGTTACAATCCAGTTTGGCCAAATCTTTGTTCCTGTTAAGCTTAAGTATGGTTTCTAGAGTTTCTTCTTCTCTTGAGAAAAACAAGAAGAAAAACTGGAAGGAAGAAAACCCGACCATGCTTTCCACTCTAACCATTTCATTTCCAGGTAACTGCTGCCTAGGGCACAGCTGGCTGGGACACGTTTATGCTGCAATGGTGTTGAATCTGTCTCATACAGTGCCCAGCAATTTGCATTTAACTCCTATAACCACTGCATTGTTTCAGTCAACATGCACCAACATTTTTGTGGGCTGACCTCTCTGGCATTGCCTCCCCTGGGAAAGCTGCCACCTCCCAGCACATTTCATGGCCACTTCTCCCCACCTAGGCACTGCTCCAAGGAGCCAAGCATAAACATGTGAGGGCAAGATTCAACCTCTGTAAGCCACAAGTATAACCAATTGATTAACCAACTCTTCTTTTGCAGAGCTGACCACAGATGGCTTCTCCTCCAATGGCACAATGGCAAGGTAGTCTGAGCTGCCACTTGAGTGAGAAGGCCAGTGAGTTGGTTTGAAACCACCACAAACAGCTTTTCACCAGGGAGTTTTGAGGCTGGGAAGCAATGCTTAAGTGCTTTTAACTGCCCAGAAAATGGAGGCTGAGAAAGAAGAGAAATACAAGGCTTGGATGCTCTTCTTGAAGCTGTTCAACAGAATTAAATGAAGAATGTACAGTGCTTACAAATATTGCTGCATTTTTATCACCGATTTTTTAGTAGAAAGTGCTTTGCTGATGTTAAGAAAGTTTTTTATTAAATGAATTATAAAGCACTTCTACAGCCCGTATTATTCATGCTTGTTTGCTTGCTTTTTCCTCCAGTCAACTCTCTGCTTCCCAGGCTTTCCTTTCTATTTTTCCTAAGTCACTTTGCTGCTGGCTCCCCAAATGAGGTGCAACAAAGGCAAACAAGCCCCAGCTGTGGTGATTATGAGATGACCTCCAGCTTTTCAGTCCTTTTCTGTTGCAAAAAAGCCAATCTGCTTCCTGACCATTGAGCTGCTCCATGATATCCTGGGGCCAGGACAGACCTCCCAGGTGCTCACCCAGGCACTGCTGAACTCGAGAAACACCACAGCCTCTCTGGGGAGCAGCACCAGAAATCCTGTGATATTCCTCTGGGCTCTCCTGGCCACCCAACACAAGCAGTTTAGTGACCCATAATGCTGAACACAAAATCCAACAACCCCCTTGACCTTCATCCCCGGGTCCCAAGAGATGCTGAGTCCTTCCCCCCTGAAACATGCTTCAAGGGCATTACAGGAACATCAGCTTAGGATGGGGAGAAACACAAGTAACAAATTATTTATATGTTCACAGCAGTATTGTGAGTCCTTTGAATACATAAACTTGTACAAGTCTTGCTTCAAAGCCTAAGGGGGACTGGCTAAGCTCTGACCTAGCTGGCAGCTTTCTCCATCTCTCTCTAGAGCTATGATTTGAAGTAGGTGAGGACTTGCACTCAGCAAAGCCCAGTTTTCAGTGCTTGCCAGGACTGGAGAGAGAGGCAAGGCTCTCTCCTGAACTTCCCTTATGTTTAATTTGGAGCTATTATTTATAGGTGTTTCCATGGGGCTTGTGACTGCAGCTGGCAAACAGTAATGATGGGATTCTTATGAGACCCTGGGAGGTAGGAAGGCAGAGAGGGGCAGTGTCTGCCCCAAGGTCACAAAGGAACAAGGCAGCATAGCCAAGAATAGAAGCCAGTCTTGACTGCAGAGATTATATTATATTGGAGAAATCTGGCCTAGATAGACAAGGAGACAAACAGGTACAGAGTGCGATCCAACAACCCTAAATTTGGGAATGTCAAGTCCAGGGCTGACTTGAGCCTTCAAGACCTCTGATCTGCTTGAACCATATGCCACTGTGTCTTGAATGCATCTGCTGAGGAGAGAAACTGCAATTCTAGTGAAATTTGGCAGGTATTAATATTCTGCAAGTAGCTGGGGAAGGCCTGTACTTAGCCATAATGGCAGCTAGTAAATGCAATTGTTCCCCCTTTGAAAAGGTGGTGGGAGGTTTATTTCTCAGAAATTGTTATAAAAAGCATAAGGTTTTTTGAACATCCTCTAAGAAGAGGCAGTTTCTTAGAAAGGAAATAGTTGCAGAATAGAGATAGTTAAATGGTGAGCCAGCATCTCTGTGCTTGTGGTGCAATCAAGAGGGGGCTAGAATTAATGCCCATTACATGCCAGCAGGCTTAGTCGATTTTTCTGTGTCACCGCCCATCTTCATGCTCTTTTGTATGCCACCTCCAGTCCAATCCTTATTTCCTGGGTGGCTGCATTGCGAAAAACAAAAAAACTTTTCCATGACGTTTCCACAATCTTGAGCAACTGAAAGACATACCCTTTCAAAGGTTAAATTGTTCCAGAAGCTACTGAGGACTTTTGAATGATTTTTTTTTACAGCCACGATAGCAGAGGCGAGCACCACTGCTGTCTGATGAAACAAGAGCAATGAAGTTTGATCTTAGCTGCCAGCCCTTAATCAGGGTAATTAATTATAAATACAGCAGATGAATTGGATTCTCCTTTGACTTGAACTGGTTTTACACATGTGTAACTCATCATTTTAAGGGTAATCACTCCTAATTTATCCTGGTGTGAGAAGAGAATCAGTTCTCATAGACACAGGCCCTGAGATGGATTTGTGCACAGAGCAAAAAAAACCTGTATCACATCTAGGTTTAGCCAACTAAATGTCCTTTGCTCTCAGTGGAAGCAGATTTCTCACACCCACCTTGGGATGGGATTAATTGTTCTTCTGCACTGACAACAGAAGTACTTTAAATCACTCTTACTGACTAGCTCTGGGCTTTGGGTGACTGAACAATGCAGAGATGAATCTGATCTCAGCCTGGACCCTTTGGGGCCATTTTTGCCTATGCTGAGGCAAAAGATGCTCACAGAGCTTGCCCTTGTTTTGCCCTTATGGAAATAACTGACTCTGGCAACAACAGAGAGAAATAGGCTATAATTGCTCTGAATCTGAAGGGATTTCACTGGATTTCAGTGACTAAAATGACAAAAATCCAATGGCAGCAGAGGGAGGGCTAGTCAGATGTGGGGGGAGTAGGGGGCAATAGCACAGGCACAACTGCTCAGGATTTCTGGGAAGTTTGTTTTGAATTTGTTGTCTCCCATTACGTCTTGTGTAATCACAGTATTGTGCCTATTTGTAATCATTCTACTGTGCTTTGGATTATTTTCTTATCTTCTCAAAAAATCTGACCAAAATTTCTGAGAAATGAAAGAAATCCAGTTATCCAGTTAAAGGGAAAGAAAAAAAAATTAAAAGAAAAAGAAAAATGGAAAAGTAAATAAAACAACACTATTAGATTTGAAAATTCTTAAAAAATACCTTGAAGACAAAAAAATGGGAACTATAAAGAGCCTCTACTCCTTGGGTTGCTGTTTTCACCCCCTTATAAGCATTGTTGATGGGAAAGACTTTCAGCAGTTACTGCTAACTTCTGCGGGGGCGGGGGGGAAGTGGGGAAGGTGGCCAAAATACTTCGTGCATAGGGAGGAATAAAACATAACTGCAAAGTGCTCCTGAGGCAAGTTCTGATTCAGGAGGGAATTTTGGCTCCTGGCATGCTGCTGCCCTCCCCTGAGACAGGAGAGCCAAGGCTCCCCCTCACTTTGCTGTTCCTCCCCAGGCTGCCTCCCTCAAGCTGCGTTGCCAGATCGCTGTGGAAAGGCGCGCTGGAGTGGAGAAGTGCTCTCATCTGGGGCATGTCTAGAAAACCCAGTGTTATATAAGAAAAGAGATGTGCTAATGTGCACTTCGGGGGTTTTCTGCAGGCTGTTGTTCAGGAGTTACACATGGCTGTTTAATTTTATTTCTGTCTTCAAAACCATCTCTATAAATTCCTCACTCTTCTATTTTTAGCTACAGGGGTCTTTGTTGCAAGATGTCTTTGGTGTTCATTGGTGGGGGGAGAATCATTATGAAATCAGGAATAAAATATATATGAAGTATGATCAGAATAAGCCCCCTTTCCATGGCATTCTGCCTTCTGTTGCTGCTCTAAGGGAACTGAAGCAACTCACAACCCTTTCATACCTCAAAACGCAGGACACTTGAGAAAATGCATTTGCACTTTTCTCCTTCTGCTACAATCCATCTGTGGAAAAAATTAGACTTTGGTTTCTATGTCATTTTACTGTCACCACTCACAGGCACTTGATCACTAACAGAAAGAAAAAAATAAATATAATAAAACATAGCAACCACAGAAAGAAAGTTTACTGCTGAAAAGCAGCAGAGCAGGAAGAAGGCAAGGGAAAATGCTCACTTTGATCTCTTTGCAGTGGGGGTGCAGATTTCCCCTTTCTGATGGGATCCAGCGCCTGACAGCCCAGGCAATATATGGAGACGAGTTTAGGTCAGGCTGTCCAAGTTCTAGGGTGCTGATGAGGATTAGGGAATGCTCACATGGCCTGCTGTTCCAGCCCTATTCCCAGAGGAGTGAGTGATGTCCCATCACACCTTGCTGGTGCAGTATGCATCACGGCCTTAGACACAACACGCCGTGAAAAGCAAAAGCAAAGAGTAAAAACTGGGATCAGATGGGGATCAGAGCTTGGTAGCTGGGCTCTCCACTATCACTCATTTGCACTGGCTTTTTTTCAGCACAAAACTGAAATAAACACCTCGTTAAGCACCAGTTGTATAAAGGAGGTTGTAAGAACAGAGCCCTGACCAGCCCACCCTCACCCTCCTGGCTGTCTATAAACCCTCATTAATGATGGATGGTCACCCTGGGGTTGGCCCACCATAGGACGACTTTCTGACCCTGCATTTTCTCAGACACAACCTGTTCACAGCCCAGATCCTGCCTTAGCTGATGCACAAGCATTTAAAGCTTTGCTGCCAGGACTGGCCTGCAGCCTCCACTATTTGGGCATTCCCACAATTTGGCTGTGCCAGCTTGTAGTAAGAATTGTTTCTGGGGCAAACAGTGCACCAAACCTGCCTGATCCCTCCCTGCTTACTGCACAGCACAGCATCTCCTACCCCCTTCTCTCACCAAAATATGGGCACTTGCAGCTCAAGAGCCTGAACCAAGTGGTGCCAAGTCTGGGCACAGTCAATGCCTGAGTGAGGCCGAGTGCTGTGCCACATGCCACACCTTGCTGTGCATTGGCAGCAGCTGTGACCTCCCACATGCTTCCCTTTGACAGCAGTGACTATGTGGGGGTGTGAGAGAAATTAGCTGCTGGCAGGGGCTGGTTGGTACCCCTGAGATGAGCTCAGCCCAGCCCAGGACAGCAGGTCAGAGAGGCAGCCACATCAAGACAGAAGAGGGAGACAAGTGAATGGGATGCTGCGTGAGGCTGAGGTACCTTTTCTCCTTAATGTGCTCTGGGAACAAGGGGATGGGACTGTCCCTGTTTCTCCCACAAGCAAGGGCCCTGCCACTGCTTTGTTCAGAAAGATTTTCTTTCAAGCAACCCTTTGTGTCACCCTCCTGTTCAGCCGTGGCAGTGTGTCTGCTGTGTCCTGCCAGCTCAGCCATGGAGTGTTTACAAGCCTCCCTCACCCTTCCAGGCTGTGGTTCAGCTCCATTGACACTGAAGGCAACAGACTCCTCTCTCGGCGTGTGATGAATCAATTACTTCCTCTGACACTCCATTACTATAGCCCTTACATCTCCAGATTGCAGATGAAAAGACAGGCTGAGAAGGGGGA
The DNA here is from genome assembly GCA_013399455.1 of Anthoscopus minutus. Classification (NCBI taxonomy): domain Eukaryota; kingdom Metazoa; phylum Chordata; class Aves; order Passeriformes; family Paridae; genus Anthoscopus; species Anthoscopus minutus. The sequence continues at coordinate 79,837 of VWYI01048794.1, read as the reverse complement.
CAGGGAAGGGGAGAGGTCTCCTGAGGTCTCCTTCAATTGAGTTGTTGGATATCTGAAGAAATTCCCATCTGCCATATTTAAAGACAGAGAGATGTTTTGCTCCTGAACAGGAGAAAAATCAGAGGGTTTTCACAAAAAAACCCTAAGAAATCAAATGGGTCAAAAAACTTCAATGAGATGCACTGGATATAGATCAATGGTGAGTCAGATCCCTCTGCTGATGGAGATCCCAGACCTTGTTCCCACCCACGATTAACAGCCAAACATCTGTATTAGCAAAGAGACAGTCATTACACCTTCCTTCTCGCTGCAAAATAACAATGTAAATGAAACCTCATACCAACACTTACACAAGGGGAAGGAAGCTGAGCACAAGCCTCAAACTCTCGTGCTGCCGGTGCAGGCGGGGGGAGCACTTCTCCTTGTTGGACATCTATCAACAACCCCAGCTCTGAGGCTTCCCTGGAGGTTTCTAACACGTGGAGCACTTCCCATGCAAACACCCTGCATGCAGCATGGCCCTGGCAGGCATGGGGCTGAGAGCACGGGCTCTCTCACCACCAGTGGATGAGTACTGCCTGTCTCAGGAAAGCAGAACTCCAACTCAAAAGATTCCTCACACAGTGTCTTCTGTACTGCTTCAAGAAGGTAGGGGCAGTCACATAACACGAGCAGCCACCCTGCTAGTTCCCATGCCATTTGTAACAGAACCAAGTCTTTGGCAGAGGATTTCTGCCGTCAGACCCTGCTGCTTCAGGCTCTGCTTCTAGGAATTCATTAAACGATAGTATCTCCATGTCTGACCCAGTGTTACTTTAAAACCACACCATGCTACTGTACTGTGATTGCTCACTAAGGCTGGATGTAATCTCAGGAATGCCTTGGGATTAGCAGTGGGATGGGCTGAGAAACCAACAGAAAAACCCTAGATTATTCACTCTTTCTAATGACCTACTGATCTAGTCACTAAGCCAGCATAAGGAAGGCTTTCGATGGTGTGTTTCAACTGATATATCAAAGACAGTTCCTTAAAACATCCTAGCTGTGATTAGTGGACCATGACTGCTATTAGCCTATAAGGAATTCCAGGATCACCAGACTGTGGTTTGCAGCGTGTTATTACATTGCCATTCAACAGTGGTGTGCAGTTGCTTGATTTAAAGGAAACAGAGAACTTGCCTCAGACTAAAACCTAACCTCCCCCAATTTCTTCAAATATGTTCTATGCTGAGTTCTGGCCAAAAGCAACCACAAATTTCTTCTGTTTTCAGTCTGGTCTTTGAAGTCTGTTCTTTTTATTTTGCATTCATATTTAATTGCAGAATTCACACCCAGCCAGAAAAGACTGAAAATGAACTGGTCATCTTCTGCTGCGTCCTGACCTACTCCTGTGTGATGCTGCTTCTCAGCAGTCTTTGGAGGGGAGTGTGCTTTGCACTGTTGTTGTCTAGGCTGGGTTTATGCCTGCAGATGCCCAGATCTTCTTTTCTTTGTAACACAGGGCATTTTAAGTGATTCACCAAGGCAGGAATGGAAAGCCAATAGCAGGGAAGGGGAAGAACCCAAATCTCACAACTCCCAGAACTGATACAGGGAGTCTGCCAGCCCCGTCTTACAGCTTAACAACAAGGATTACATCCATTAAAAAGGCTGCAAGTAGCTAAGTTAAACAATTGCTCATTAAAAGGCTAAACTAGCTCCTATGGAAACCAAGGTAAAAATCTCACCTTTCTTTTACTGGGCTTTGCCTCTAGTCCTTAAAAAAAAAGGATAGTTTTTTTAGTATCATTCTAGCACTCTCCTTACATTCACTAAATCTAGCTCCTGCATCCAGCCAACAAACCCATGATGTAGAAGAGTATTGCTAAGCCCACTATACAACACAAAAAAGATGACCAAGACTCCCAAGTCCCACAGACATTTATTTAGGCTCCTGAGACCTGTTTGGGATGAGCCTCTGTGAAGGGTGTCACCTGCTGTCACATCGTGGGCTGGAGTAGTGTTGCAAAGATAGTCAAGGGCCTCTGCAGGACCACCTAAACACTGTGGTTATCAGGCATTCCTGTGGGATTGCTCTACTCCTATCCTATGGCATCTACGCTGAGCAGGGTCTGCAAAGCGCAAAGGATTTAGAGCTGGAGTGTAGCTTACAGTGCTTCCTCAAAAAAAGCACGTTTCTGACACTTTTAGCTGAATTCTGAACCCACTTTATCAGGAGTCACTGCAGCCAGCCCTGTGCTTGTTCCCTCTCCAGATGCTGTGGGATCCTGTTCCTTCCCCCGCTGGACAGAGAGGTTGACTTAGAAGCGAGTACACCACCACCACCACTACCAGTTCCTCCTCAACAGCAGGAAGGAGGGGGAGAGGTCTCTGTCTCTAATCCTATTGTTCCCAGTGTCACCAGCTGACCCTCAATTTGTCATCATGCCAACAGGAAACAAGGTGCAAAACGAGATCTTACTCCTATGCACCGGATGTTAGTGAGCTGGCGGGTTATAGGAGAGCCCACGAGAGTGTATTTGGGGCCACCACCTTCTGCAGAGCCTGCACTGGGCCTGTCCCTCCAGGGAAAGGCTCTGGGGTATAGAGAAGCACAGCCACAGAGCAAGGAGAGAAGAGGGATGTGAACAACCTCGAGTTGTTAACTCATGCCCCTGCTCTCACCGTCACAGCTAACCCATTCACTGATGTTCCATTTTGGAAAATGACCCCAGCTTGATGGGAATTATAACCATACAGCAGATGCTGGATGGAGTTAAAAAACAGTAGAAACTCATTTGAAGATCAGTTGAGCTGCAGTGTCATGTTACCCAGACTGAATCATTTCCTGTACGTTAGAAATGTAGCTTCTGGCTACCCATGCCACAAACATATAAGCAAGCAAATGCCTTCCTTAGCATCTCATCTTTGACTTCCCCTCACTGCAAAGTTAAAGCTTGACTCCCCCGGTGCTTCAGGAGATGCAAGCACTTTTCCTCGCATCCTGCTGAAGAACCCCTCCAACTCCTGGCATTCTCTAGTGCTCCAAATGTATTTCTTTTCTAAGCATTTTGCCAATCACAAGATGAACTACATTGTTTCTAAAATGTTTACTAATAAGCTTATTATGTATACTTTTCAAAGCATTTACTAATTAGCTGTCCATAATTGCTGCCTTGTCTACTCTTAACCTTCACTGATGGAAAGATGGCTTCTCGAAATATTATGCTCTTGTTTGAAGGAGATGGCAAGAGAGCCAGGCTGAATGCTGCAGCCCCCAGGTGCCTGGCAGGCTGTGGGTACTGGGTCTGGATGCAGCTCTCCCTGCCACCTCAGCTCAAAGGAATTTGAGCCAATGTTTCTGTGGCTCTCTAAGAAGAATGCAGAGCAGTTTTGTTCCAGTGCCCAGCTGTTTGGACACTCAGGAGATGGCCATGCTGCACTGGCTGTCCAAGCTGAATGCCTCACCCTTTGTGCTGTGGCATGGGAACACCAGCATGTGGCTGCCAGCATCCCCTGGCCAGCAGAGCTCTGCAAAATGGGCACTAGGAGCGTGCTGTCTCCCCAGCCAAATCTTGGCTCCCTCTGCCCTTCAGGCTAGGAGCAGATGTGTCTTCTCCTGCCATGCCTGCCCTGTATCCAGCACACATCAGGATGCTGCGCTTGATTCAACTCTCCTGGCACCATTATGGCACTTAGGAGGTTACAGTGACCACTGCACAAATTTCCTCATGATAGTTGCCTCAGTTCCTGTTTCTTGAAATCTTCTAGGCTTGACAGTGGGATCCAAAGTCAGGAGGAAGAGCCTGACTGCAGCCCATTTCCAATTTGCCATCTCCAGCCTATTTTGGGAGTCCCTGGCCCCTGTCTCCGGAATCCTTCGCCAGCATTTGGCATGTGCCACCAGAGGGGGCTGCGAGCCACGGCAGCGGGCCCCCAACTCCTTCCCGGGCAGGAATCCCACCGACTGCAAACCAGTTGCAGCATGCGCTGGAAATGGCTGCAGAAAAACCCACTGGGCATGGTCTGACTACCAGTTGGGCTTTTTAAAAACACTGTTCCTCTGGAGCAGATGTTATGACTCAGCTGGAAGGTCTTCTGCTGGCAGAGGAAGCACGAGCATGTCCACAGCAGCCCGGAGGGATTGTGCCTCTGCTGCGTGTGCACCCCCAGCCTAATCCTCTGGTAGGGTCAGCTGAATGTGGCTGAGGGTGGCAGAGTCAGTAACCAAGCGCAGGAGGGAGCTTTCAGTGGTCCAAAGAGAAGAGCAGCAGCGGGAGGAGTGGCACAAATGGAAAAGGTAGTTGGTCATAAATGTAATGACTCAGACATAGCTGAGGTTTTGGACTTGGATTTTCCAGGCAAGCAGAGCAGACAGAACAGCAAAATGGCAATTTAGGAGTGCACAGCTCAGCTACATGACTGCAAAAGCTGGGGGACAGCTGTCTCTGTTGCCCACCTATTGCAAATGGTTCAGGTCACTCCTGGCATTCCAAATAAACCCTGGCATGCACAAGACACAAAACTGCCCGTCAATCCCCACACCACACAGAAATGGAAACATTTCACCACAGCAGCAGCCTGCTCTTTTCCACTGGATGCCACTTCCCTGTTCACTGAACCAGTGACATGGGGTGCAGCACCTGAGCTACAGCTGCACTCGCAGCATGGAGGGGAGCAAACAGCCAGGCACTAGGATGATCATTTCCAAATAGTTCAGCAGATCTTTTATCAGAGCATCAAACTTCCCTTTTGGCTCTGTCATTACTGCTGTGGCCCCACAGCTGCAAGAGAGCATGAACAATGGCCAGGGCCCGTACTCCCTGTCACAGCATGCTCACCCTCCAAGCCACAGGGATCCCTGCTGCTGCACAACAGCCACAACAGCAGGAGCAGGCCAATTATCTTAACCTAGCGTGCTCCCAAAGCAAGACACTTCCTCAGAAGCACAGATACAACACTCAGAGAGAGGTGTTCTGGGGTTTCAATTACACCAAATTACTCCTTTCCTGATGGTGGTGATAGAGTGCAGTTACTTTTTAATGCAGCTGGACACAGCTGAAAAATAAAAGCCCAGATGTGCCTCCAGAAAACAACAGCAACAAGCAGCACTGAGCAGCCACCTCTGGCTGCCACCTTGGGCATCCATCTCTGGCCAATGCTTCCACCCTCCAGGCTGTCAAAGCTGTTCTCTGCAGCCAGGTTTGTAGGCCCCTTCCTGCCAGCTGCTGGCCGAAGGGAAATCACTGACCTTTCCTCAAAGGTCCCCAGGGTGCCAGACACTGTATAAAACACAGGAGGAAATGCCTGCTGTCCCAGAGGGAAATCTAAAGCAGATACAAGGAAGGCCAGAAGGGACGCAGTAAGACTAAAAAGACTTTTGGAGGCATATTGTAGGCTTTTGAATGGGTTTTAGGAATGTAAATGTTATGCTTTATGAGGGAGAAACTTTAGCCTAATAAGGTAAAATGAAATGTTGAAAGAAGAAGCAACAGAGGAAGGGGTAATAGTGTTTACCTCTGGCAGCTGGAAGCACAGACTGGCCCCACTGTTGCTCCAATAGCTGCCAGGTAGCAACAGCAGAGCAGGGGACCTTGTCTGCCCAGACATCGAGCTCCATGGAGTCCATCTGCCTGTCACCATGATGTGAATGTGCTCTATATTAATGATGAGATGTCAAAAGGAAGTCTCTGCCCTGAGACTGTGTCTTTGATGCTGATCTCTTGTTCCTGTTAAGGTTCACACCTGCAGCTCCAATAAGGTCTTGGTTTCTTCATAAAAACCTCTCTGACACTCAGATGAGGTTACTAGATGCTCACCTATTATTAATGTATTGTAATGTAATGTAAATTTTAATGCTCCAGCTTTACACAGTGTCCATATTTGCCTTCTTCTGGTCAGTCACTTAAAAAAATCTCACTCCTATCCATTTCTTTCAGACCATGTTTATCATGCACTGTTTCCACTGCTCTGTTATGCTCCCTATCAAGCACTGCCCATGAAGCTCTTTCAAGCCCACTCCTATTCAGTGCTGGCTCAAGGGAGTAGGTACCCGAAGTCAGCTTGGCTCTCAGCTCACAGCTGTGGCCAGCAGAAGCTCAAGTGCACAGTGGATAAATCATATTTCACTTTAAGAAAGGCTCCCTTGTGCATGTACACACAGAAAGGGAAAGAGTGAGACCACACAGCAGCCACTCAGAAGAATGCCACAGTAGAGCAGAAAGCAGCAAAGGGATAACCAAACACTCCCAGTGCTCAGGCAGTCCTACTGCACATACCACCTGCAGCTGGGGACCAGACAACACTCTCTCACAGCCAGAAAAACACAGCAAAAGTTGCACAAGATGCCCAGAGCTAAAACTGACATCTTCCCACAGGTGGAGGAAAAGCCTGGTGCCCGTGGGGATTTCCAGCATTCTGACCCACCTGTTTTTGCTTGCCTGATGCATTGAAGAGGCAGAAGCTGGAGAATCTCCTGCCCAGTTTGATCCCTGCCCTGGCCAACACACATGGCATACTCCTCAGACTGCAAATATGGGCTTGTACAGCTTTTATTGCTGTGAATTTGGGGCAGCTGCATTTACTATGAGGAAGCTGCGCAGTTCAGCCTAGGCAAGCAGCAATAAAACTTGGTGATAGCAACTATCATTCTCACATCCACTGCAATTCCTTCTTGTGTTCATCTATGCCCACATGAAGACTTTCTGTACCTTCTCCCTTCTTTATACGCAGGCCTCATCCTGCAAAGCGCTAAACACCTTGCACACAGTGGCTTCAGGGAGAGTTCATGGTGTTCAAAGCCTTATTAGCCCAGGCTTTATCTGTAGGGGGTGACAAGATCCCCAATGACATCAATCAGCACACCTTCATTAGAGTTAGAGGAGCTATGCTGATTTATGATAGCTGAAGATCCAGCTCTGCACTTCATAACCTTCAGTACATCATCAAACCCATGCTGAATTCTTTGTTCTCCACAGGACTGATTCTGCAGCCCCATAAATGCTTCCCCTGTTCCTTTGTCCCTTTTTACAAACAGAATTTCCCTCTCCATATGCAACCTCCTTTTAATCAACAGGACCAGTGTATCTAGCAGGACTGCTATGTCAGGCCCATTTTAGGAGACCCCAAGCTCCTTCACACTCAGGCATTCCTGTAGCTGGCTGTGGATTCCAGATGAAACCCACAGGTTTATATGTCTGCTGAGACCATGTTATTAACTCAGCCTTTTATGGTGCCCTTTGATGCCATTAATTATTCTTTACTAGTTGTTAATTGTTTTTCCCAGACATCTAGTTTCTGGCTCCTTTCTTAGAAGAAAAAGGGAAAAAAAGCAAACAAAACCACCCTCTCCCCCTCCCCTAATTTACCAAACACAGCAGAAAAAGTTCTATGGGAAGTCAGATCCAGCCCAAACAGCTCAGACCACCACACCTCCAGCCTCACATGGCCCAAATCTGTGTCTGCAGCCACAGGGCTCTCAGTCATTCCCCACCTAGTTACACACTAAGAAACTCCTTTGCTCTCCCAGCATGATTTGAAAAAACAGTAAGGCTACCTTGAAGAACAAATGGCCTTTTAACCAAAGTCAAGCTCAGGTTGAAAGCCAGTTGAGTCTTGCTTTCAAGTGGTATCAGGCCAAGTTAAGAACTACAGGTTCATTGCAGAGTAGGCTCATCCTGTGTGTCCAAAGCAGCATCTTCCAACCTCACAGGCAACCGTTTCTCCTTAAAGGCATGGAGATGCAGCACCATGGGGGCTCAGGGTGATGCTCGATTTCAAGTGCAAGGAAGCACGAGACCCATACTACTAGGCAAAAGCAGGAAGAGGAGGTAATTATGTACTAAGAGGAGGAGGAAGGCTCTTACTTGCAGTCATGTTTTTCGATTTCGAAGTGAGGGTTGAAGTTGAGGATAATCTTCTGGTTGGATTCAGGGGCGTAGATGACCCATTCACAGTTCTGGTGGGAGGGGTAGTCGTTGGGGTAGCCTGGAGAGGTGATGTACCCAGCATCCTTGGAGTTCAGGCGACCCCCGCATGGCTGAGCTGCAGAGACATAGAGGGAACAGGCTTTGAAATACGCTCTGGGCATCAGGTGTGCACAGCAGGTCTCCCTGGGCCACTGATAGGGGTGGTCTGATAAAGACCATTCTCCAGGCCATTGACATCCCTTTGGTACTCTTATACTGATATTAATCTCTGGGCAAGGAGAATTATTCTGCAGAACAAACATACTCCTTTCCCCTCCACCTCCTGCCACACTTACATACCACATTTCACACAGACCAGAAAAGAGAAATGAATGCTCTTGCCAAGGCAATTACAGAGCCATAAAGTAAGAGACAGACTGATATCAGATCATCTGGAGCTGCCTCATTTTATCCCTTCTTTGCCTCCTTTGCAAGCTGCTCTGTGTCAGTCTCCCACAGCTGCCTCAGGAGACACCAGAATTTGGACACTACAAATTCAATCCATCTGCAGGAGGGCAGAAAGCTGTGCTGTTTCCAGGGAAGGAAACTGAGGCACATCAGGGATGCTGGTGAGCCCAGGCTCACCCACACTGTGTGGCAGAGCTAAGGACAACACCCATCCTTCCTGGACCCAGCCTGCAGCCCCATGAAAACCCCTCTCCGTTTGCTGTGCTCTCCCTCCCCAAACCGCCTGCCCCAGCAAACATGTCTCAGCAGACTTGCAAGCTAACCCATCCACTGGAGCTGCAGACACAGATAATCAGCAGTGGTGGTTTTGTGGGACTAGCCCACAAATGGCTGGCAGTGGCTGCATGGTAAGCAGAGGAAGCTCTCTCAGCTTTGGGCTAGAACAGGCCCTAGAGGGTGATTTCATAATCAAAAAAACATTTAATCTCATGAATGCTGAAAATCAAATTTATTATTGCATTACTTACTGGAAGGAAAATCTGCATCATGGGGTCACTTGATAATGCACTACAAATTCCAAATTCCTTTCTCCATGGGGTCCCCATTGTGTCCTGCCACCCCCTTGTATCAGCACTCAGGCCCACAGCTATTGCAGCCCCCAGAAGGCAGCATTGTCTCTTCACACCCAGCAAAACACACAAAATCCACCAAAATGGAAAAAACCCTAAGTCCCTCCATAGGGTAGGCTGGCAGGCATATAGGGTGACCCTGGTCTCACACTGTGGAAAGTCCTCCTCCCTGACAACAAGCAGTGGGATACAATGTGGGATGCAAACCCTCACGGGATGTCCCCATGAAGGACATAACTGTCAGGTTATCCCCACAGCCCTGGAGGGCCCTGGACATGCAGGACGGTGCCAGTGGGTTTTCCCAAGGCCCACGTGTGCACACCCTGAGACAGGGCTGCAGCACATCTCACACCCCCAAGGGAGCCAAGGCACAGAGAAGCATCACACTTGATACAGGAGGGCAACCACACATCCCAGCAGCCCCATGAGCAAAGGGTGTGTTCCAGTGTTTCCCACTGCCTTGGTCCTTGGGGATGTTCCTCTCCCTCCAGCACTCACTTCAAAGCCCCAGGACCACCCAGGAGAAGCAAAGCAGTGCAGATTGTGTGGCCTCAGCCCCATGCTGTGGGTCTGGCTCTGTTCATCTGCCATAGGGTTTGCCAGGTCCCAGGGGCGTCACCTGCCAGGCTGTCACAAGTCCACCAGCTCTCGGTAGGGACATCCCAGCCTGTGTCCAAACCACCCTCTTGCCAGAGCCAAGGCGAGCAGCAGGAGTCAGGCACGACCCCTCAGTAGTAATGCTTCCTGGAGAAAAAGCACTCTGAATAAACAACCTGCTGCCTGCACGCTGCCTGCAGAAAATGCACGTGTCCTGCACAAAAACAAGGGCAACAGGAGGGCCCTTCACGGGCCAGCGAGGCTTCCTTTGCCGTGAAAAAACACTCAGTTTCCCCCATGTTTTTCATGCCCTCTAACACATTCATTCTTCAAAATAACTTTCTTCGCACACACCCAAAGGCAGATCTGCAGCCTTCCCTTTTTCTTAAAATAATCCTGTAAGTATCCTGAAAAATATGAGGGGAAAAATCGCAGCACTGCCATGAAGAGCTGAGAATACCAAAAAACATCTGGTTTTGTTCCACAGGAGAGATTGCTTAACACACAAACATTTACAAACCTACATTCCTGCACAAATATCTTCTCTCAAGAAGGCATATTTGCCCACACATGTGTTTATGTGGGTTTGGAGGGAGGGAGAGAAAGAGACATTCACGTGGAAAGAAGAAATTCACGGACTTGTTGACATCAATGTACAAATAGACGTGTAATTCACACTTCACTCATGTACGCACTTTCACACCTTCTCATAAAAATTCACACCTCGTTTGCACACATGTCCACCCCCTCCAGCAAAGAAAAATATTCAAGCTGCAGATTATTTTTCTTGGAAAGGGCAAAGTCTCGAAACAATGAAAATACAGTCAATCCTTCCACACCTCGTGATTCCCTCCCCGTCTCTCCAGCTTTCACACACATGCTACCCGCTAGGCTGATACCACCAACATCACCCACCACTCAGGAGCTGCTAGCCCCTTACTCATGCTGGATACTGTGAACACCCTGTGAGCCCTTGCAACTCAACCAGTTGGAGGGGAACTGTCATGTCAACAGAGGTGTCAGCCCCCAGCTTGCTCCAGCTCTTCCCTAAGTGAGCTCAGGAGCAGAAACATGGTTCTGCCTTGGCCTTGAAACTTCTCCTTGCCTTGCAAGGCCATTGCAGTTCAGTGGGACTGAGCTAAGGAAAACCCTAGGTTTGAGCCTAATTTCAGGTCAGCTTGGTGCCCAAATCAGACTGTTGGTGCTAGTGAGGACAGCCTGAGTGAGAAGGGCTGGAGCCCAGCTCTCTGCAGCTGAGGTCTCTCCAGCAAAACAGGACAAGCAGGTGAAGCCCCTGAGTAAACAAGAGCACCAGTCGCATCCCTCAGGTGTTCAGATATCACTAGAAAAATGTCACCATCTTCCTGGAGCAGTGAAAGTCTCCCACCTGCAGGAAAGCTTATCTGTATCTCTCAGAGGAGCATATTTTGTCCTCTCATTCATCCCTGCCCAAGAAGGTCCACAGAAATGAAGGGAGCTACTTCAGTACGGCGCTGCCTTGCCCAAACGGTGGGCAATAGCACACCAGGCACTCAAGGCTTCTTAGAGCTATCTGAAGAGGCAAAATTACTTTAACATCTCTGTAATTGTTCTGTTGGGCTTTTTCTTTTTTGACTCACAGGTATCTAGCAGGTGAACTCCTACAATGAGAACAAAAAAAAAAAATCCATCACCAGGCCCACTGATGGGCGAAGGGTTTGACTCAGCAGTCATGCCAACCACCATCTTTCTGTATAAAATATGGCCTGCTTTGTATATAGTAGAGACTCAAGCTTCTATGTAAATGGGTTCTTACAAACTGATGCATTGCATCCTTGCAAAAAAAAAAAAAAGAAAAGAAAAGGTTAGTGGCATGGCTACTGCTCAGTCTGTATGCGAGCAGTTGAAGCAAGACGTGTTCCACAGCTAATGGGCTTCAGCAGCTTTTGCCAGCCCTGAATTCACTTAATAAAATTAAAATTAAATTCTGAAGTACAAGCCAAGTCTGCCAGGTGCGTGGGACATCCCATTGCTCAGTAAGCAAAATGCAGGCGTTGAAAGCAAACTGCTGGGGCTCCTGCCAGTCCACATGGTAGAGAGGCTAGTGGAGTGCTGTGCCAACAGCAAGGCCACAGGAGAGCAGCAGGGCCCCTCAAGGGAGGCTAAGGAGGTCAATACTCCATGGGCAGTGTTGGAATAGATTATGGTCAGGTTGGGAAATCTGCAGACCCTCCTTTTCATTCTGGCTCATCATAACATAAATTATCCTTGCAACCTCCTCCATGTAGGGCCACCCCAACAGGGAAACTACACCAGAGGATGACAACCAAACCACAGGGGTGGGAAAAGAAGACCTGGAGAAGGTCATGAGGTGCAAAATCCTGCAAATGCTGCATTATACAGTGTGCAACCCCAAAGTTTCCCATGGAGATAGGTATCATCAGCTGAGCTCCTCACAAGGAGCAGACACCTATTTCTCTGCCCTGACCTGCTGGAGACACCCAGGCTGACAAAGTCTCCTCCTGCCTCCTCCAGACGACAACAAGCAATCATCACTCAGAGAACCCAAAAATAACAGCCAGGCCCCAGGAACCTTCACCTACACTTGGGGTTTTTCAGCTCTGCAGCCCATCAGGCACATGCTGAAACCTTAGGCCGGGAGCAGGGCATTCTCCTACTTAAATTTCCTGCTGATTAAACCCCACTGGATTTCCCTCACCCCAGGAGAGCAGGGCTGGCTGTTATTGTTGGACCTTCCACACAGAAACTAAAGCCAACTCTGCCTGTAACAAAAATAATCATCACCAGAGAGGCCCATTTCACAACAAACATACATACTACAGTCCCTCAGAGCTTGTAGTGTCCAGCACAAAACTACCACGTGTTTTGATCTGCTGAGCTCAGTTTACTTTTGGGATATCTTACAGGGCTGCATGCAAAAATCAGGGTGCTTTGGATGCCTTAGAAGCAGCAGCAGCATCGCTGTCTCTGCTGCTTGAGAAGAGCAGCCTTTGAGGACAGCAAAGGAACAAGGGAGAGAGAAGTGGGCGTTCCACAGCAGGCAGATGCACTGCCTAGCCTTGTCACTTCTCTTCCTGGCATGAGGCCCTCCAGCCCAACTTCACTTTCATTCAACCACTGCAGAAGATTTCCATGTCTCAGGATTCAGCACTGGGAAGAGGAGATTTGCCCTTCCAACCCTCTGACTGCACAGCAAAATACAGAGGCTGGCATACATGACCCACTTCTCTCAAAGCTGAGAACTTGGCTCAAGCCCTTGTGCAGGAAATCCATGTTTCAGTTCTCTCAGTCACATAGATTTTCAAAGATCAGAGTTTTTCAAGGTCCCTGTGTGTCCAAGCACTTTGCCAAACCCTGGTATGGAGGAGACAAACATATCTCTTCTGCCAAGGATTCATTGCCGTTAACGCTCATCCTGCCTCATTCCCCGAGCTCTGACACTGGCTGGGCACACTGACGTGGCAGGGGCTCTCACCCCAAACCACACAGCACAACTTTCACAGGAGGCAGGAACACAAATGTGAATTCTTGGACTTAAATCATACAGATTAACCATTGGCCAAGGAGAGAGACACAGTGCAGAGGAAGCTAACAAGATTAGATGTTTTATCCCCAGTAGCATAGATCATTTTAGCAGAAGTCTGTTTGCTTTGGATTGCACGATAAAGCTTCAAAGGCTTCCTGAACAAATTAATGGACAAACACACCCAAACAACACAAGGCTCTTACATGCACATTTCATTCCAGAGCACTACCCACATCCACATCTTGAGATTTCACACAATCAGGAAGAGTCCCCTGAACATTTCTGAACATTTTATTGAGGACTTTTACCAGTTTAACTAAAATTTCATTTTAAAGTAGAGACACAGCAAAGCAGAATTTAAAGACTGCTTTTGTGATTTGAACTAGGATTTTGTTCAATTCAAAGTGTCTCAAGCCTGTCATGAGACAAGCTCATAAAACACTGTCTGGGCTTAAGCAAGAAAGGAACGCGCCAATCCATCAGTTGAGGAATGCAGCCATTTGACTGCTTCCTAAGGCAACTGGGAAGGGATGCAATATATTCATTTTATAGCCCTGGACAGCAGTGAAAGGGGAACACCAGAAAGCTCAGCAAATGCAACATTGTAGCTGTGAGCCTTTGCAAAAAGAGATCATTTCAAATTATTTTTAAATACGAAGGGAATGTTGGAGGGAGGAAGAGATAGAAGGAGATTTGGAGACTTCTAATACCTGCACTTCTTTCCCCATGTTAATCCACAAAAGAATTAAGTAGAAACCTTGAAATAGAGACATACTCAAGCTTCACCATGGAAAATGAGAGGGCCAAATCCTGCATGCAAATCCAGCTAATTTGCTTTGAAATCACTGGAGTTCAGCTGATTTCTACCCTTGGGGTTCTGGATAGCTGCCTTCCAGGGGCTGACATTGCTTTGTACCACTTGAGCCAGTGACAACCTCGACCTTTAAATGCCCATCCTGTCCAACCCCTCTCTTCTATCTTTGATGAGATTTTTATGTTCTATTTATCCACCTTCACTAACTTTAATATTTGTCATCGTATATCAGAGGCAAATGCAATTCCAATAGGGTAACAAACTTAATAGTGTTAGTCTTTCTATAGATATGTTCACACACAATTCTCCCAGCTTGCCTGCAAATGTAATCTGTGGGTCTGGAATTACAACTCCTGGCTGCTCCAGTAATCATCCCGGAGAGCATGAAAGTGTGTGCTTACACATGCAAGGGAGGCAGATAACTGCATTTCAAACTTGAAGAAATCATGCCTGCCTCTCTCATAAGCTCCCAAGAGCTTGAAATCTCATGGAGACACACTGCCATCTCCCAGGAATAGGTGGCAGCTTTAGGAGACCCTCAAGCTGCAGGTCAGGCACTTTCTGAGTAAAACTCCCCAGTACTGCAGGCAGGGAAACAGATTTGGAGAAGCTTGAATCTTCCTGCATGGCAGCCTGCCACCCTACCTATAGGCTATGAGGAAAAAATATGATAGTGAAAACTTGCTGAGCCACCCCCATGAATGCTGTCAATAACAAACTCATTCAAGGGCCATGAAGACAAGAAATGTTTCTAGTTGTACACATAGCAAAAAGATTCCCCCAGGATTCCGCTCTAAAGAGCTTCAGGCTTCATGAAAGGTGTTCAGTGCCTCTGAAATACTAATTAGTACTATTATTACAAAAATTCCAACAAGAAAAAAAACTTATCTCATCTCCCCCTACACCCTCCCAGCTTCCTCACACCTTTTGAACTCATCTGTCAGAGTCCATTCTGAAACCAAATCCTGTTTTCCCCATCAGGCAGTGGCAGTTTACCCCTACCCCTTCCCACCGCAGCTGGCAGAGCCTCTCAATCTCACAACACCCCTGGCTTGGCCCTCCCTCCCAGGGGCCCTGCTGGAGCCTCAGAGCACAATGCAGTGCCCCAGGGATGGGACAGGAGGGAAGCAGCCCCTCCTGAGCCACCAGAGAGCCCCGCCATGGGTTCCCCCATGCACGCTGCCCAGCAGTAGTGGCTTCAGCCTTTGGTGCTAGTGGTGAGGCTCAGCAGCAGCTGGATTTGAGCACGCTATCAAAGTTATTGCACATTCTGGTGAGTGTCTTAAACACCTGCTGAATGCATATTCAGCAGTCAAACAGAAAGAGAGGAAAGTAGCAGTGAGCTTGGGGTGTGCAGGAGGGTGAAAGTTGTCAGGGGCTCTGGGTTTGTGAGGGACGGCTCAGGGAAGGGATGGATGCAGAAGTGTGTGTGTGTGTGTGGCAGCAGCAAGAGATCTGTGTGCTTGTGAAGAGAGAGGAGGAACCAGGGAGATTATGTCTACATGCACAAGGGGTTTTCCTCCTTCCTCTTTCTGCATCCAACCCTTTAAAAAACGGGGTATCAAAGGAGCCTTTCAATAAAACAGAAGCAGAATAAAAGGACAGCATCCTTTTGGCTTCACCATCTTCCCAGAAGGGGCATAGAAAAGGACATGAATTCAAGCCTGACACAGACAGTACTTCACAGCTACAAATGACCCACCAGAACAGCTGGGCAGACGTCTTGCCTTTGTCTCAAATGCACGGGGAGAAATGAGGGCAGGTTTCAAAGACCTGGAGCCCAGTACTTTCTCTCTGGAGCCCATTTTCTTTGATTCATCAAGTATGAAGAGAGGGGAAGAAGCGGTCAGACAGAAAGTCCTTACAGCTATCCACCCTTGCAAGTTATACTTCAGGCTATTTTGCATGCCAACCTGTTGCTCGTACCCCTTTTCCCAAACTGCTTGGGAAGAGATCACCTCACCAAGGCAGTAGCTGCACCAGCCTCCCAGCATTACTCTAGCTGTCCTCCCCAATTCACCGGCACCGCTTGCACATAGAAAGGGTTACAGATCCAAGTTGTGATTTCGAGTGTTTGGCCCCGCGCCTGCTGACCTCGTGCTGACAAACCTCTCCTCCGTGCCTGTGTTTGTGTCTTTTCACTGCACAGGCATCGAGCCTGGCTCAGGATCTGGCCTCTGAGACTGCGCTTTGGCTCAGGCAGGGAGCAGGCTGACCCTTTGATTCCGACTGTGATTAAACCCATGCTACTGTAGCGCTAAGCCGTGTGCAACACCGTTAGCAACAGCCCTAATTTATGTTGTTGCTAGTATTGCGGTTTCCACCAGGGTGTAGACAGGGATTTCGAAAATAGCCCAGCTACCTCTTTGTCTGTGTGTGTGTATTATAATTAGAAATGTGTCAAAGGGCTGTTACAGAGTGAGGATGGAGCTGGAAACGTTCATGCCCCGCTTGTGCCCCCACCCCCGTGCCGACACCGTCAGCCCCAGCTTGGGTGTGTGCAGGCACATCAGCTCTCCACACTTCCCGGATTAGACAACTGTATTCCCAAAACCCCACGGGGGCACGGTGGTGGTGACTTCACTACACAATGGAGAACAAGTTTAACGGCTTCCAGTTTACTCCCAGGCTGCTGCAATCTGCCCCCAGCACCGTGGCTAAATGACAACTTTTTTTCTATTTCGATTTCAGATAGGATCACGAGTCTCAGATGTAGACAATTTATTTTCCTAGCACAGCTGGTCTGTCAGAGGTCATATAATTTGGCAGCAATCCCAGTGCTTAAAAATTAATTTTTCCTTATTAATACAACTGGGGGTCCCACAGGATAGAATCCCAGCCTTATCTGAACCTGACAGCTTCCTAAACCCCATGAAGGATGCTTTCTCCTCTCAAGCAATCTGCAGTACAAGGCCACCATGTCCTGGTGCCTGGCAGCACTGGAGGTTTCTGCTAGGGAACCAACCCACCCGCCTGCTGGGACGGGAAGTGTGGCCTTCTCCAGCCCTGCAAAGTGGGGAGCTTTCTCTTTTTAACCTTCTAAAGCCATACACAAGGTACAAAACACAGAGAAGATACCGGGAAGGAGGATGGGGGGGCAGAAGAAGCAAAGGCAGGGAGATGGGGAGCGCCTCCACAGAGCCCTCTGGGACAGATACATATGCCTATCACCCCAGACACCACACACCATGGTTTTCTGAACCAGTAAAACTAGGAAAACAAAATGCAGCATCCTAACCTGGGTCAGAGCCCCCCACCGAGCTTGTAGCAGTGGCTTTCAGTGATGCTCTGACAACTATCTTCTTCCTAGTCTAAAAAAGCTTTTGTTTCCAGTAAGAGCTGAGTTAACAGCACACGGGCATAAGGCACTACACTTGTGTGTGTGTGTGTGTGTATTTGTATGTGTGGCCGTGCGCTTGCTTGGCAGCAATTTGTTTTGGTCCCCCTCCCCACCTTGCTACATATCCTAGGTCACTACTAAAAATAATAGCTTTTAAGTAAACTATTCAGAAGGCTTCAGAGTGAGCTTTGATCAGAGCTGCATAAACATCATCTGAACGGCTCAGTACTTGGGTCACTCAAATCTGTTACTTTCTTACTTCATTGCTTTTTACGGGAAAATGAAAAACACACAGCCATCCAACCTTCAGATTTATCTTCACGGGTCTCCCACCCACTCTCCTCCGTGGTTATCTCAGGGTTTGCTTGACTACATACAAATTGGCAGCTGCACTGTTTATCTCTTACTGTAGAAATATTGCATGAGGTTTTTTTCCATGTGGATTATCATATTATTGTCTATTAAAAACGTCTCTCCTCTCTACTAACCTCCCTTAGGGAACCTAAAGAGGGACTTCCATAATGGGGGAAGGCTTTCAGATACACCAGACTGAAACATAAATCCATCTACCTCTGGCATGTTTCCCTTACTAGGCTGGCTAATTTACTGGAGCCGAGTGTAGCCTGATCGAGGTTTGCATCCCATTACCCCGTACCTTTGCTCACTGTGCTGGCAATAAAGTAATTTGACCGGATTTGCAGCCACACACCATCATCTCGGCAAACCACCGCTGGTTTCTGCCACAGAGAGACAACTTCCTTGCTCCTTCCAACACCATGTGATGCTCTGCTTTAGCCGGGAAAATCCCGCATTCAAATAAACACTGCTTACAGCGCCTGGATGGCCTGAGCGACACGATTTGCTCACAAACCTCTTCCTAGTTAACAGTCCTGATGCCGAACTCACTCCAGGATAGGAGGTGAACGCATGGACACAGGCACACACTCGGGCTCAGTGCACCCTCAGGAGCCAGTCTCAGGTTACAGCCCGATCTGCCACAGCACAAAACCTACTCCAGGAGATCAGACACTGCTTCTGCAACAGGGATCATCTGAAAAGACTGTTGTACTCAGCAAGGGCCTCCCAGGACACTGCCCTTTCTCTTCATCCTATCAAGTGCCTATTCGTTTTCCTGCTTGAACAAAAGATGGGATTTTTTTTCCCTTTCCTTTATAACTGTAAGGAAGGAGGTGATGCCAACCAGCAGCTGAATGTTTATCGGCAATGTCTGTGCTTCGCACTACAAGAGAGAGGGATTTTCTCAGGCAGCAGAGATTCTCTCACTTCCCCTTTTCAAGGGGAAGCCGGGTGGCCACAGAGCTCGGGGGCAGGAGAAGGCAGAATGCACTCTGCCATCATCTAGCGCTGCTCGGGTCAGACCGCAGCTCAGGGCCCTGAGCCATGTCCCGAGGCCCCGACTAACGGGAAGGCAAACCCACAGCTCAGCAGCTGCTGGCTTGGCACTACCGTCCTGCCAGGCAGTTCCTGAGCGCAGAAAGAGCTCTGAGAGAGCACTGGACTGCGTAGCCTTTTCCCCAAGAGACTATTCCAGAGCGGGACCCTGTTGTCCCCACTAGAGAGACTCAAAGCCAGTGGCCGGGAAGCACAGGGCCTAGCCTCAGCCTGCCCCACTCCTGTCCCCATGCTGGAGCAACGCAAAGACGGGTTTCATCCCAGCACCTCCTGACAGTCCAGCCTAGTTCGTCAGTGAGGAGCATAAAAATATACTCGCGCCCCAACACTTGCCATGAGCCCGCCTTGTCCCGGGACAGCTCAGCGTTTGCAAACTGCGGGCAGGTCCCGCACGTACAGCGGGCAGCCTTTCCTGAGGGCGCCGCCGCCGCCGCTGAGCTTCGCCCGCTCCCTGCACGGCCCCGGCTCCCTGCTCCCGCTGGATGATTTTAATTTCTCACCTAAAGTTTCCCGAGGTTGCAACGGGCGCGGGGCCGCGGACGTTCGGATGCGGGTGTCCGACATGTGGCTGGTTCCTACCGCTTCCCCTCCCTTCCCCGCAGCTCCCCAAAAAACCAGCACGCAACTTTCCAGCGCGGCTCCATCCCCTCGCCCCTTCACGCCGGGCGTTGGGAGCCGCGCGGCTGCAATCGCTGCGCTCCTTGCCGGGGGTGCGCCATCCCCGCCCCGCCGCACGCATCAGCCCCTCTAAAACCCGTGCTGCGAAAGCTGCGCGGCACGGCCGATCGCTCATGCATTCCCTAAATTAATTCCCACGCAAAGCACCTATGCGTGACACCGGGACCGCGCCTGGGAACCCGAAAGTTGGGCAGACGGGGACATCCCTCATCCCTGAGGGCGCCTTACCTGTCTCCGCCGTGCCTCCAGAGCCGGGCAAGCACAGCCCTAGAAATCCCCAGGCGAGAAGAAACGTATCCATCCTCCGCAACAAATTATTAAAAAACCCAAAGCCCACAACACAAGACCCGAGGCTGCGAGGCTGGGCTTCGCCTCCCTACCCCGGGCGCGCCGCGCCCCGTGTGGGCGCCCCACTCGCGACCAGCTCCGGCGGGGCTCAGCGAGGGGCGGCGGCGTTCCCCGCGCCGGGGCTGCGGGGCGGGCGGTGCC